>PITA01005007.1:0-70574 GCA_004023965.1 Spilogale gracilis | reverse complement strand
CCCTCCTCCCAACTCCACCAGGACTGAAGGCAGCATATCCAGTGGAAAATGCTTATAATTGAACAGAAGTACCAGTATTCGCCTTCTACTTTCCGGAGGAGAAAATAAAAAAATTAAAAGACGGACTCAGATTACTTGCCTGTAAATGCTGTCCCAGTAATTGCCCTACATCTACTGACCACTGTTTCCTCCCATCCGGTTTCAAAGATAACAGAAATGGACTGTCAGGCAGATTGTTTTTAATAAGAGAACAGCCCCGCGGCACAGCTCCCCCGCCGAGTCTGGTGGTCTAGGAACCAGTAAAAGGACCCTTGCTCAGAACCAGCCTCTCCCCCTCACCACTTACTCTCGCAGCTGACATCCTCGAAGGGAGCCTTTCTGGACCTGGGATGCCTCAGTTTCACCAGGTTCTCTGACTGTTTGCGAGGCACCTGCTGGATCTCCAAGCAGTCTCTCTCCTGGCCGTCACCACGGTCCCCATGAGGAGCAAGGTAACACCTCCTTGGTGCCCCCATCACACCCTGTCCTCCGGTTCCTCCTCTTAGGAGCTGGCAGTCTTCCTGTCTGTGTGGCCCCTGATGCTCTCGTGGCCCCAGGAGGACGATACAAGGCCCAGTCCTTCCTGAAAACGCCCAAAGGGCTCCTGCAGGTGGCACCAGGATGTCAGCTCGCAGAGGCAGCAGGGAACAAAGAAGACCCCGAGGGCCCTGTCCGGCGCCTCAGGAGTAAGACCATGACCTGCGTGGGAGCTGGAGGCCACGGCTTCAGGAAGCGCCGGAGAGGTCTACCGTGGCCCTCAACACAACGGCCCACGCCCGCCGCGTTCTCCCTTCCAGGGAGAGGGCCACAGACACACAGACACACATGAGAAACGGGGGCTGCCCGGCTGCCAGGGGACGCACAGGTTTGAATGGGTGGTCTTCAGACGGGCCTCAGAGCAGTTTCCTACTGGTGCAGCCCTCCGGTTCCCTGTCAGGGAGCACTCCTTGTACAGACCACTAATCTTCTCCCAACTCGGGCCAGGACCACAGCCTTGTCCCCAGGCTCTCTTGGCCTCGTGGACGCCACGCTGTGACGCCCAGCGGGAATCTCTACACTCTGAGGAACTCTGCTACCGTCTGTGTGTGCCGCGAGCTCGTGCCTGGGGATCGTCAGACACGTCGGTGTATGTCACCGATGGACGCGCCCATGAGGCAACAAGTGTGGCAGGCTCCCAGGGCCCGCTTCTCCCAAGCTGGGAAAAGCCCAGAACACTCGCCTTCAGGCCCAGGGGCACTCAGGCAGCTTCCTCTGGGAGATGGGCTGGCTTTGTAGGACGGTCGAGGAAACAGATGGGCTGGCGGCAGAAATGACGAGCCTCCTGGCCATAACCATGCCCTAGGCGTGTGGGCCATCCTCTTGGATGTTAGCCGGATAATCACAAGGATCTGAGCTCAGGGGCCCATTCGACTGACCTAAGTGTGCAGGTGTGTGGGATGGAGCAGGCATGACAAGCAACACCATGGACGTTCAAAGCAACCCAAGAGTATGGGTCACAGACCTGGGAAGTCCCAGAAGTGGACACCCACGTGACCTGGACTGCTTCCTCAGGACACCTGCTCTCTTCTCTCCAGGGACGGGCCTCCTCTACTTGGCCGAGCCGTCTGTGCTCCAACAGTTCAGCTCGCATATGCCTCCTGCCACCTGTCCCCCCATGTGCAGCTCCCCACTGTGGCTCTCGGTACAGTTCCCCAGACAGCAACCTCAAAGACTCACTGTGGATTTGGGGGGTCGTTTATGATACACACTTCACCCCACCCAGGTCCAGCCAGACTTGACCAGGTGGGCTTCGGTATTCTATTATCTGGCATACGACCACTGCCCCCCCCCGGTCCCTGCCGCAGACCAGGCGGCAGGGACCATGGGGACTTCACCTGTGAGCGGCCAGGCACCCTGAAATATCCAGCACACTAATGAAGAACCAACATCCACACTCAACTAAAAGTTAATAGTCAAGTGCATGGACACCGCCTCTGGGGATTTCCCTGAGCCCCTGGTACCTCTGTCATAATAGTTCATGGCCACTCTTTCTCTCTCAGCTTTGACTCTCATCGTCAGTGGTTTAGTCTCATGCACTGTGCCCTACTCTGAGGGCTGCCCTGGGGTTGCCTTGTTTCCCAATTTAATTTAAGGAACATGCTTTGAGCATGACTGTCACCATGAAGTAAGCAGTAGATCTCCTGCTTCTTCTCACTTGGGAGCAGGAACACTTAAAACACAACTCTGCAGCAGCCCAGAGAGGAGAACTGGGGAGCTGGGGACACAGCCCTGGGAGGTGTGCAAGGCTGTGCTGGGGGAGAGTAGAGGGGCCTTCCAAAGGCTGGCGGCATGAGGAGCAGCGCACGGCGGGTGGGGGGGGGGGAGAGGGGGATGGTGTTTGCAGAAGCAGGGAGAGGTCCAGCCAGCAAGCCTCTGTGACAGAAATGACAGCCCTTCTCCAGCTGGTGAAATATTACATGGCCATCAAAAATCACAGAGCAAAATATCATGAACACCTCAAAACGCCAGAAGCATCTTACTAAGTTAAAGGAAGAAAAGACTCTACAGGATTTGCAGGTGTTTTTGTCAAGGCCCGCTCACCCACTGTGTGGGAAGTACCAGGCTAACGTGCAAGAAGATGTTACAGGACAGGAGGGCGGTGAGCGATTGCTTTGCTCTGTGTCTCGTGTTTCCCAAGCATTGTGCACTCTGTGCGGATTACTCTTGGAATGAGGACACGTGGTCACAAAGCATTTCTCAGGCCACCTTCCCCTGCACCCCTCAGAAGTCAGAGAAGGGTGACTATGTTTGTGCAGACGAGTCTGAGGTTGAGTGACGGGGGGAGGTGGGGGGCAGCTAGCAGCCTGTGGGGAGTGTGGGAGAGGGAAGGGAAGGGCTGAGAGAGACTAGATGGCAGAATCGGCCAGGTGACCTGGCAAGGGTGACATGTCACATGGTTGCATGCTCCATTTGAGCTTGCTACTTGCTCCAGGGCCTGGTCAAACAGGTTCGACCTCATCTCTCTCTCTTTTTTTTTGTTTTCCAAGCTATTTAGTCACTTTGCTAAAACTCCTTATTTTCCGAGTTATTAACTTTCAATTCTGTTTTGATCCATTCTGAGCCCTTGTACGCATCTCTTCTCGTTTCTTCCAACTGGATGTCCCTGTGCAGCACGGACGGAGACCAGGAGCCCTGGTGACAACCGTCCTTCCAGTGACAGGCGGCTGGGGGAGCAGTGAGAAGACAGAAGTCCGGCCTTACCATGCAGGCTGCCTCTGACTTACCCAGGACCAGGGACGCGCCCCACACCCCACGGCTGTCCGCAGGTCCCTCCCGAGAGCGAGGGCGGCCGCACTGGGAAGGGCCCTGGAGAAGCCTTGAGGAACAGACATTTCAGGACTGAGATTCTGAACACTGGCTCAATGGCCTCCTGAGGATTCAAGAGCCTCTGCCCCCTGGCCGCAACCCCGGCCCAGAAGCTGAAGGCACTCCCCAGACACATTCTCCTAATTAGAGGCGAGAGGAGAAGCCCTCTGGGAAAGGAGACAAAAACACAAGGGGGTCATGAGATGCTTCATCCTGAAACTGACGCTTCCCCTCAGCTGTCACCTGAAGAGGGCCAAAGGACTGAGTACCTGTGAAATCCTGGCTTTGGCCAAAGCTGCCCCATGCGAGCGGTTTCCACAAGCGTCCACTCATCTGAACTTCATAACCGCCTTGCAAAAGGAGGATGCTGTCCCCACTGCACAGCGGGTGCGAGCAAACGGGGCTCACGGGGATAGGGGGCCAGCACCGCACGCTCCTTTCTCATGCATCCCACAGCTAGGGATGCTGCGTCTCCCTCGCCAGGCCCCGTGTCAGTGTCAGGCCGATGAGCTACCAGACCCACATCCTCCTGCCTGGGAGGTAGGAACAGACGTGTAAACAAAGGCAGAAGGATTAGCGGCAAAGGGCACGTGGGGGCATGGGGCCAGAGGTCCCCACTAACCGTGGGGAGTCAGGAGAGCTTCGGGGAACAGAGCTTCCTGGTGCCAGGTTTTTGTTGTTTTCTTTTTCCCCCTGGTGCCAGTTTTAATTAGCATGAGCGGATGTGCCTGCGTGGTGAGGCTGGGAGGACACTACCAGGCCCTGAGCCCGGCGCAGCCCGCACCCACATAGCTCCCTGGTGGGGCTGGAGGGCCCACGGTGCGGGCACACGGGAAGCGGCAGGAGCAGCAGGGCACACCCAGGGGGGGCTCAGGCGCCATGCGAAAGAGGCTCTGATTCGAGGGCAGTAAAGAACCACTGAGGGTGCATAAGAGAATGTATATTCCAAATCTATGTTCCAAATCATGTCTTGGGAAGGTGGTTCTGGCAGGAACGATGGGAAAGGGGTCCTAGCAGAAAATCTTTGCAATGATCTGGAAGAGTGCCACTGAGAACCCAAAGAGAGCAGACCCCAGGAGGGAGACTAAGAGATGCTAAGGAAATGTGGTCAGGAGCCCGACAGAGTGTCCAGGGACTGTCCGGAGCAGCTCGCAGAGCTGGGTGATGGGGTGCGCGTGCAGAACAAAGACAGGGGAGGCAGGCTGGGGGGGTGGATGAGGTCATCATCGGAGGGAGACTGCATTCCCTCGGGCCTGTCCGACACTCCAGACCACCATGCCACTTGCGGCTAGAAATCCCCTCCTGCAACAAGCCTCTGCAGGACAGAGGGAGCGGAGAAGCGTCGCACAGCTGATGGATGGCAAACACTCAGACAGCAGGTGCCTCCAAGGCCAAAATAAGCTATCGGTCAATTTGAGATGGTTGCCAGAAGACAGTTAATTCAAGACTAGACCCAAATACTTGGCACTCGGCCCTCCCCAAAACCTCCGTCAGCTGCAGGCCCCACAGTTCCCAGGTGGGCCTCATTACCACCAAGGTCCAGACAGAGCAGAAGTCACCCAGGGCAGAGCCTGTTCCTGGAAGGCAGTCAAGGATCCCAGACTCGCACGATGCAATCAATGAAGGCTTGATTGAGAAAAGAGAGGAGAGGCAACCGATGTTCAAAATAGAAAACGACCCCACTAATGAGAGCCCTGATGATAGAGTCGTGAAGGTTATCACTGTGCCAGGGTCGCACACATGAAACAGTTACGGATAATAGAAGCCAGAAAACGCTGACCGTCCCCCAAGGTCTCCAATGCACCGAGTGCTGATAAGTGGAGTTATCAGCTGCCTTTTGTGTAGGTGGCCAGATGAGCTATGGATCTGTGTGTGGCGGGGGGCTGCTAGCATCCCCTGGCACAGCAGACTGCCATCGAGAGGCGACATCCTCGCCAGGATTTAAAGAGCATCTCAGAAACCACTTTCAAGATAACTGGAGTAACTAAGCGCGCAACACACTGCATGAGGGGCCCTCCAAGGCAGGAAAAAAAAAGCAAACCTGAAAAGAACAAATGGGGATGTGAATGCTGACGGATTTGTTTTTAATCCCGTCCAGCAATCCTTTTTCAGCAACATAGTTCTGTCTCCCCATACTCATGAGGATTGTAAAGGAAATCTATGCTCTAAGAGGGAGAAGAAAGATTGTACTCGTTAACTTGGAGCTCCCCTTCTCAGGCGGGATTAACTCACCGTACCTAGAGCCACGATCAGGACTCAGTGCATGGGTGCTCTTCAGGGACAAAGGAGCTGCTGTTTAAAACCTTTTCATGGAGGCACCTAGTGGCGCAGTTGGTTAAGTGTTAGACTCTGAGTTTAGGTCCAGGTCACGATCTTAGGGTCAGGAGATGGGGCCCCTGCCCTATTTGTATTGGGCTCTGCCCTCAGCACGGAATCAGCTTGAGATTCTCTCTACCTCTCCCTTGCCCCTCCTACTGCTTGCCACACATGCTCTTTCTCTAAAATGTATAAAATCTTCTTAAAAAAAAAAACAAAACACAAAGAAATCTTTTCACAGAACCTCAAGCCAAGTCTAGAAAAGTAAAGGGCTGTGGCCAGGAAAAGGGAGGCAACAGCTATAAAGGGGCTCTGAGAAAGTTTTAAATCCCCATGCGTGTGGATGGTGACATTAGTGTGTTTACAGAGCATTTGATTTACTTGCTAAGGCAAAATTCCCGAAGGATGAGACACGGGGACCTGAGAGGAGAGTTTCTTCACTGCAGCTCTCCCTGACAGACTGATTGTAAAGTAATGAATTTTGTGGACACTCAGAGAGAAAAAATAGCTTCAAATGCTATGGATCGATGCTACGCACTGCTGAGACACAGCCTCTGGTGTCGGTGAGCCGTGTTCGGGTACCGCGAGGAGTTCAGCTGCAATCTGTCCCTTTGAAGGCCAGCTAAGAAGTCCCCCCAGGCCTGGGCACAGCGCCAAGGTCTTACGCTCAAACCATCTGGAATCTCCCGGGTTCAAGCATTCCTTCCCAGGGCTGGATCAGGTACCTCCCACTACCTCCCACTACCTGTTCCAGGGATTGGAGGGGTGCGTGGGTGCAGTGGGGTGGGGAGGGGATGGGGGGGGTTCTCTGCGGGGCACCATCCATCCCAGAGAGTAAAGCAGGGCTGGTTTTGTGGGAGGTTTGTAGGTTTTTTGGCACAGGGAAGACTTTAGACAATCTCTCAGTTTCCTCTCTAGGGCTGAATTCCCTATGTGAAAATAAAAAAACAAAGCAAAATAAACCAAAAAAGGGAAAACACCTAGACAATCCTTAAAGTCCCTTTTCAGCTCCAAGTTTGTGTGATTCTGTGATACCAAATGCAAAGCCCCTGGGCTTCCCCAATGTACGTATTTCCCTCTGCCAGGAAAATGGACGTGTAACTGACAGAACAAAAAAAAATATATCAGTGATCATGATCTTGGGAGTAAAAGGACACTTAGAAACCACACACAGCAGAAATGAAGAACCAGCGTGGAATAAATCCAACTTGAATTAGAAGCAACATCTGAAATGACAGGTTCAGAAAGGCCTGAACAGAGCCCCAGGCTGAGGCTGACCCCGAGTTCACAGACCCACTTTCTGGTGAAGGTGGGTGGGTCGGTCTGGAGGGGAGGGGCGGGCTGGACAAGAGCCTCAGCGCCAGGCCAGAGAGAAGGAGCCAGCAGTCAGCAGCACCGTGGGGCCCCCGGGCAGGAGAATACTCTGCGCACTGCAACAGCAGTGGTCTCTCGGGGGGACGGGGTGAAGAGCAGACTTAACTTCCACTGTCTATGTCCTTTTGTATCTTTTTAAATTAGACGCGTCCATCTCTTTGCTTATTCACAAATGAATAAAAATGCACGTTATGCCAAAGTAAAATCTGGAGACAATAAAAAAGACAAAGATTATTTAAAATTTCTCCTAATTAAGCGTTGTTTAGAATTAAGGAGAAGGTGGGGAGAGAGCTCAAGATGGTAAAGAAAACAACTCATCAACCAGAGCCCCATGCTGATGGCCAAATGCATCTCCCCCCTGGTCCTCCCTCCCGTCCAGCCCCCACAGCATCTTCAGGCCCAGAACGGCTCTGGCATCCCTCCTCCGTGGCCTCGATCACTGGCTGCCTCCTCTCCTACGTGCCCAGCACCGTGGGCGGCCCGCCAGACCACATGCGGTGCCCCCACCCTTGGCCTCTAACGGTCCTATGGGGGAGTCCAACAGCTCCTCCCATTTCCACACTGGAAGTGAGCCCCCTTCCGTCCCACGTGCTCTGCTCACCTGACTTGGACACGCCTCCCATGGAAAGAGATCTCAGTCCTCCCCTCGGATCTGGGTGGGCTTCTTACTACGGCGGGGGTGAAACAAGTGATGTCAAGACTAGGGCATGAAAGGCTTTGGCCGGGCTCTCCCAGGACCCGTGATCACGCACAGCGCTGGGTGTCCTGGAGGCAGCCTGACAGCACGGAACCCGCCACACTCAGGAAGCCCGGCCAGACCGCGGGAAGAGAAAGAGATGCTGCGTCCACACCTCCACACCCCACTGCTCCACCAGCTGGGGTCCCAGCCCGGAGCTGCCTGCAGCCGCACAGAAGACACCAAGTTCGAATCCCTGGGCAGACAGACCCTTCCTCAAGTCCCGGCCTACAGGGTCCCTGAGAGAGGATGGAAGCATTACTCTTGTAAGCCACTAAGATTGGGGTGGTTGGCTGAAAAGCTCTAGATAATGGATAACCCGCCTCTCCACAAGAGAATCCGCAAGGTCTAGACCCCATCTCAAACTCACTTCGGGTTCCCACTCACTGGTTTTAAGGCACAGAGCTTGGCTAAGCCCTTGAGTCAAGCCTTCAGTTCTAGAAAGTTGTTTAAATAAATTCATTGTGTCTGCCCATATTTGATTATTCCTTCTAAACAATCCCCGCAGATGTCTGCCTTCCTCAGCTCTCTTCCTGGCAGAGAGTGGTCCTTGCTCTTCTCTCCTCCCCTCTCTTGACTGTGGACAGCCAGTGGATGGCCCAGGGACCGCCCCTAAATCCTGTTTACTCCTAGTCACTGTCAGCCCCTCCCAGGCCCCCTCCTGCAGCCACGCCTCCATCCACCGGCCACCCTCTGCACCTGGCCCGCCAGCCGCCTTCCAGCCTGCATCCCGCCAACTCCCCACACACAGAGCAGGAAAGACTATTTTTTGTTTTCCACCCACGGTGCTCCAGAAAAGACTTGTGCAAACTTAAGCACAGAGAATTCTCAGCCTCGAACACTGTGATGGGCACCCTCTTTTTTGGGCACTGAAGCATATATCCCCCAATCGGTCCAAGACTCAAATGACTAACGCCTGGTGATGGGGTCTCTGCTTCCCCCCACAATAAGAAGGCAAACACCAAAGAATCCAAGAATGGCTCTTTCCCTGCCCCACAACCCAGCCCACTCCAGGTACCTCCTGCTAGCCCATTTGTCCTCTCCTTGCCGTCTCTGGTGCGGTGTGTCCCCGCTGTACTGCAGAGAGACATTTCCACACTCGTCTGCCTCAGAGTCCTCCGGGCAGCTGAGGTCAGGGCCCTGCCGTAACCCAGCTCTGGGGGCCCCTCTGCGCTTCAGCAGCAGGTGCCCAGAACATACGTGGGGTGAATCAATCGCTCATTCTCCCAGAACCCTCTTTCCCAGGGTACCTCAGCTCCAAAGAACAACCCTCCCCGCAGATGCCTCACTCCCCTCCTACCCCACCTGAAGCCCCCTCAGCCTCCTCCAGCAAAGTGGGCCCCTGCCCTGCAGACAGCTCCGCTCCAAAACCACCTTCCCCACACCGGCTTTCTGGTTCCTTCCACACTCAGAGGGGCTCTCCAAATCTCCACAGCGTGATTGTCATGCCCTTCTGAGTTGGCCCTCGTTGCCCCCTCTCGGGCCTCAAGCACGCCAGAAGGAAGCCTGTTGATGACTTTTCCCCGAGCTCACAACAGTCTTGATGCACACGGTTCTTACACTTGGAAGAAACGCTGCTCTCTAGTACGGAGGATGCCGTTCTTCACATCCTAGTCTGAAAACTAGGAACGTGTTGGCACCGCTGGATCCCTAGCTCTTAGAATGGTCCCTGGTACCCAAGAGGAACTCAAAGTATTAGCTGAATGAATGCAAGAAGGAAAGCTCGCTGACCTGGAGAAGGTGTGGTCGGCCGAGGCTCCTGTCCACCAGGCACCGGGGACTGAGAGGTTGCCTGACTCAGCCCAGGTCACCAGCAAGCCAGTGAGGGCAAGTGGAACCCCGTCTCTTGCCCCCCACCCCCCGCACCTGGGCCTCCTTCGGCCCCACCCCGCTCTCTCACCGCCCACCCCTTCCATGTTCCAAAGACAGCGTCTCCACAAGGAGTTCTGGACAGCGGCCAGAAGTATTTTTCCTCCTGGCTTTAAAACAAACTGTGACAAACGGCTCCACAGATCTGGGCCGGGAAGCTGAGCAAGTGGGACTGCGATTCACACTATTAAATTCTACTCGATGTTATTTCAAATTAGGGCATTTTAACCAGAAATTATAAACAGCATTTCTAAGTTGTCAGCAGATTCATTTACAAATGTACTTGTTCCTGGTCACCCTCGGCCATCACACATTTGCACCCACTCCTCTTCCTTCCCTCCGCACAAAGTCCTGACTCGGGGATGTAAAGAACGATTCTTGGGGCCCCCCGGGCTACTGACGCCCCACACCTGCGGCTCATCTCCACGGAGGGCAGCTCAGGTCGGGAAGCCTGTTAGAAAGCTCTTCGTTACCTGGAACTGACACTGGGCTCAGGGGTCCTGGCCGCAGGCGGAGCCCAGTCTCTCATCTAGCATGCGGTGGGTAATAACTGAGCACATTCTAGGCACCGAGCACTGAAACAGTAGCAAAAGCTACAGAGAGCTGCACGGCGACCATCCTGACGCCCAAGGAGCTTGCCGATCAGAAGCTCCGCGGCTTCTCCCCTCCAGGCTGGACAGCCCCAGACCTCTCACGGCTGCACCCAGGACAAGGATTCAGTTCTTCTCTCTGTTTCTCTCAAACGGGCTCCAGATTGCCTCTGTCCCTCTAGATGTGCTGCCCAGAACCCCACGCTGTCCCCCACCCGTGCCTCTTGCTGGCCCCCGCGATAGGCATGCTCAACAAATGGAATTTGATGCCAAATCCTAAGCCCCAAATCCTAAGCCATTCCATACGTATTAAAAATACAAATAAATTTTAATTTTTGTTTCCACTCTGCCAGTCCCTTCTAAGGGACCTCCTCTTGTGCATCAAGGTGTCCAAATCCCCAGCCCCCTGCCCCATCCATCTGATCTCCCCCCAGGCCTTCCAGAATTTGCCTCCCTCATCACACACACACACACACACACACACACACACACACACACACACACGCCTGCTATTCCTCATTCCCACCAACGGCTCTGCTTACAATATCCTCCATGTCCCTGTGTTGGTGGGCAAACAACAGTGAACACAAAGGAAGAGGAAGGAGGGAAGGTGAAAGGAAGACAGGAGTGGGGAGGAACCACGATTCTTAAAACTGGTCTCGCCAGGCCCTGCTCCGAATGCCTCATGTTCGGCACACGTAATCCCCACAGCAACACCGTGAGACGGGTGCCCTTCTCATCCCGAGAATGCCGAGCCAAGAGGTTAAGTCATCTGCCCAAGGCCACACGGGGAGTTTGTGCTCTGAACCATTCCACTGGCATCGCTGTCCGGGAAAAGCCTAGAATGAAGCACTAACCCACTGAGGAGCTATCTGTGCAGGGACCATGGGAGGCGGAGGGGGTAAGCCTGGGGAGTCAGGGAGGGCATCTCATGGAGGTCCTCCTGATCTGAGTCTCGGGAGGTCAGCGGGAGTTGGACAGGCAGCCCAGGGTCCCGTGTGGGGAGGCACTCATCCACATGGGAGGAGGGCACAGGCCAGGCCAGAGGATAAAGGGCAAGAGGACTGCTGTGGGCCTCGGACAAAAGGGTAGTATGAACCCATGGGAAGATGGACAAGGAGGGACCAGGTCTGCATGGTCTGTGTTCTGGGAAAGATGCGCCCTTCATTTTGTGCATATCTAGTCACCCAGGCCTCTTTATACAAATCCTACCTCCTCTGAGCCCATCTGTCCTAGCCTCGTGCCAGACTCAGGGGTTAACCAACCATAGACAAGAGGGAGGAAAGCACATCTAGGACCAGACTACATATAGGGAAGGAAGGGGTTTCCCTTCACTCCTCCCTCCACCTGTTCCTACCTTCTCCAAAAAGAGAAAGAAAGTACAATGTAATTGCTTCTTCTATAGCCTGTTAAGTCAAATCATTAGGGTTTCGTTACTTGGCTTTCTCTAACTGTCAATATAACTATCTGGAAAATACGTGGAACTCGATTAAATTTAGGGAGATCCATGACCTACTGTCAACAGATGACAAAACCCACTTTCATTTCTCAGGACTGGACGAGTGTCTTAGCTTCGGTCTGGATGCTAACAACATCACGTGACCGCAGTGGCCATCTCCAGCTCAGAAGATGAAAAATAATTACACATTTCTTAAGTTTAATTTTTGAATGAGGAAGCATTGGAAACCTATAAAAGGGCATACAGAATAATAAATAGACATGCCTCTCCAGGACTGTCAAACCCTAACATTTTGTCGCACTTGCTTAAAATTCTTTTTTCCAAGAAAATAAGCTGCCCAACTCCCAATTTCCCTGCTCCCCATCCCATGGCCCACCTGCCCCCAAAACAACATCCTGCTCTCAGCGTTCATCACTCCTGTGCGTTTTTATGCTTCTACCGTGTCTATATAACAATACAGTTTTTGCATATTTCCAAAATGTTTAAAGCAGCATCACTGTACGCCCTCCATATCATGTTCGTTTGACCATTTTTGAGGGTAATCTCTGCCGACATGTGTCACTCCAGTGCATTCATTCTGACTGTTGTAGATCACAGTCCCTTGAATGAATGTTCACTTTATACAGAGATCCCAATTTATCTATTCATTTTTCTGTTGATGAACTCTTAGTGGTTTCCAACTCTTTCCTACAATAAATACTCGTGTAATTGTTCATGTAAGGGTATCTCCAGTCATGCTACGCATGGCCGAAATCGCTCTGCGACACTGGGACACCAATTTATAGTCTCAAGGTCAGGGGTTAAGTGTTCCTTCTGTTCCAGGTCCTTGTCAGCTTCCTGGCATTGTCCGGCTATTACATTTCCACCAATTTAATGGTGACAAGACATTCCCTCCTTGTTATTCTGAAGATGAGTTTTAAACGCAAACACAAACTACTAATGAAGGCAGCCTAACAGGCAACAGTTCTCCACAACACATGGGCAGATAATAACTATTCCTGGGGTTTTCTGGAAAATAATACAGGTGGGGGCAGGAAAGGGAGTGAGGGTGTAGATAAAACAAGACTGGTGATGCGCTGATAAGGGCTGGAACTGGGGGGTCATGGGTGCATGGGGGTTCCTGATCCTAGTCTCTCCACTTGGGGATATATTCCCAATTTTCCACAATACAGAAAAAGCAGCAGCCATATCCGGAGCAAAGAATGCCCAAAGAACGAGAGCAGGGATCAGGGCAGAGGGCAGCCTTCAGAGCGGGCAGAGGGCAGAGGTGAAAGGGCAGCAGAGGGCAGACAGAAGCCAGAGGAGGGCCTCTTGAACTGTGCTATTATGATTTAAGTCGGAAAAGCTAGGCACAGTATTCACACCGTGTTCGTGATGAAGACCCCTGCGCAACGCTTGCTGTCTCCCCGCAGACTGTCACCGGACTCGGAAGGGCGACGGATACAACAGTCACCCTTAGAAACCATCCAAGATGCTGTTCCATCAAATTTCCCTTTGAAATACAGCGTGTTTCATTTGTTTTCATGCTCCCAAATGCATTTTTTTAATATGTGCAGGAATTATCTAGGACAAGGAAAACTTTAAAATGACAAGAAATTGGCCCTCAGGCTCCCGTTATTTGACATCTGGGGTGACTTCCCTAAGGGTAAGAGCTCATATTGCACACTTCCGAGGGAAACTGTAGTCTTTCTTTTTTTTTTAATCTTTTTTTTAATCTTTTTTTTTAAGATTTTATTTATTTATTTCACAGAGAGAGAGATCACAGGTAGGCAGAGATGCAGGCAGAGAGAGAGGAGGAAGCAGGCTTCCTGCTGAGCAGAGAGCCCAATGCAGGCCTCGATCCCAGGACCCTGAGATCATGACCTGAGCCGAAGGCAGAGGCTTTAACCCACTGAGCCACCCAGGCGCCCTGAAACTGTAGTCTTGATGACTAATCTTAGAATTCTGGATGCTTCCAAGCAGCTAGAGCCGAAGGACCTGAGTCGCCCTGCTTAAAGGGCAGGGCTCCAAGCCTGGGATGTGAAAGATAAATGGAGAGTGGGATTCAGGACAGACAAAACTTGACCAGAGAAGGTTCAAAACTCCTGTCACGTGGGGAGGAAGAAGCACATTTGCTCAAGTGCGTAAGAAAATGTGGAAAAAAGGTGCCAGGGTGGCTCAGGTGGTTAAGCATCTGTCCTCCGCTCAGGTCATGATGCCAGGGTCCCTGGATCGAGTCCCGCTTCGGGCTCCCTGCTCAGCGGGGAGCCTGCTTCTCTGCCCTTCCAATGGCTCAGACTCTCTCCCTCTCTCTCATTTTCTCTCCCTCATATAAATAATTTTTTTAAAAAAATGCAGAAAAGGAAAAGCATCAACCAGAATCTGAGTCAGTGATTTAGAGCCAGAGCTCCGGGCTGTCAGGGAAGAGGTGTCTCGGGCCCGAGGGCTTGAGGGCAGCAGCCAGAGCCCCTCGGGGGCAGAGGCTCTCCTGCGCCACCATCAATCACAGCACGCTGGGCTGCAGGAGCTCAGGGTGGCAGACGGCAGCAGGGGGTCACCAGGGCCACCTGCCGGCGAGCCTGCGGCAAAAACTGCTTAGCGAAGTCCTTTTCAGGCCCCTCTGCATATTGCCGCCTGAAATCATCCCCCTCTGGAACCTGCCTTCCCCCCACCTTCCCCCGCAGCCTCCGCTCCCCCCATTGCATCTCTGCCCCTACAGCAGTCTTCCTTAACCACAGGGATTTACCCCCCAGTAACAGCAGAGGCCGCCGGCACGTCTCGGTCCGAAAAGCACAGCGCGAACAGCAAGAGATGCTGGGGTTGGGGGGGGGGGGGCTCATTCGCCAAATGCTATGTGAAAACTCCGGAACAGGGTCGTGCCGTCCTGCCCCCGTGTTCACAGAAAAGGAAACGGAGGTCACCCCGTGCAAGGTCACATGGCTACTTCCTGACAAAGGGGCTTAGAGAACTCAAGGCTCCGATTCCCAGGTTGGTGCCCCTGACTCTCCCGCAAGAGCACCCCCTCCTGAAGACCCACTCTCCCCGGTGTTCAACTCCAGCTGCTTTCGAACGCACGCCCCTGGGTCACCGACAAATCCCGTGTGGGATGGACACTCGTCATGTGACCTTCAGGGACCCTGACTCACTCCCCTGACAGTCCTTTGTGTCCTTCCCTCCTGCCTGCTCATCATTGGCTCTCTTTTGCGCATTTACTACTGTCAGTGTGTGGGAGCAAGCAGGAACTCTCCGTGCCTGGTGCTCGGAGGACGGTGCTCAGCTGACACTGCCCCAGGCCAGCCTGCCCGGGTCACACCCATCCATGCCTGGTCCTCCCAGGGCTCCAGGCACAGCAGATCCCGCAGGGCAAGAGGGAGAGGTGGCCTCCTGGTGTTAGCTGGGCCTCTTGGGACCGTGGCCAAGTATGTGCACAGGAAGCTTCCCAGTGGACGGTGTGGCTGACAGGCCAACCCTCTGAGCCATGCAGACCTTGTTCCCACTCCTCGGTGAGCAGGCTTCAGTCCAGAAAGGTCTGATGCTTCACCCAAGGTCATCACATTAGCAGGAATCAGGGAAAGGGCAGGAAACCACGGTTTCCCATTCTAAGCTCAGGACTTTCTTCAGCCTACCAGGCAGGTTCCCTAGCTGATCTCTACCCTCTCCAAACCCTGGGGCCGGATCTGTGAGGTCGCTCGCCCCCCAGTGTGCTGCAGGGCTTCTGGGCTCAGCGCTCCCCTCGGTGACACCAATGCCTCAGAGCGGAGGCCTCGCACTTCCTTCACCCAGACCCCTGCCCAAGAACACCTACCAGCGGTCCCCACACAGGAAATCCCATCGCAAATAGAGAGAGAAGTGAACACAACCACATGCTGCTCAAACTCCTTCTCTTATTACTGGGGCCAGCTGTAATATGACAGCGGCCCCATTTGGGGCTGTCAAAACATCAGGGATCTACCTGGAAAGTACTAGAAGCCACAGTTACTGGGCGCCTATTAAGGACAGACTTCAGATTACCAACAGAGGCAATGGCAGCGAAGAAAGCCAGCAAAGACAGATATCTGTGTGGAGGCGGCGGTCAGAAAAGAGGCTGCCCCGAGTCACCGAGGGCCACCTGCAGAGAACTTCTCTACTTTTCTAGAACCTCAACTAGCCCCAAGTGTGACGACTTTTCCAGAAGTCCTGCATTAAAAGGGGAGGCTCAGTAACGTTACCAGAACTTGCCATCACAGCGGCCAGTGATGGGACCGAACACATCTACGATCTGTTGAATTTAGAGGATCTTACCCCTGAAAACATGGGTGGGTCTTAGCCACTCGGCTGACATCTTCAAGAGGAAAAATGAAAGTTTTCCTAGTGAAGGAAAAAAATCAAGCCTCAGACCCAGGGTAAAATCCTGTTGCATTTCCAGGATGTGGGCCTGCCCTAGAGGCATCAGACTTGCCAACCCCACAACCACAGGAATAATTCCAAAATTCAGATTTCTTTATGTGTGTCTCTGTGTGAATACACACATTCATACATACGTGTACAAGTACATATCTGCATATACACGTATATGTTCATGCTATAAATATTTATGTTCTTTCTCCCAGCAGACCCCATCTGATAGTGATTTTTGTACCTAGGATGGTTCTAGAAGAACAGAAGCTAAAATATATGTTTTCTAAAATGGTTCTGAGGTTTCTGGAGTTGGCTCAGTAATCTGAATAAATTTAAAGGCAAATGACTCTTTAAAAAGAAAAGGGAAAGCATCAAGTCGGGACAGAGTACTGTGATTATGAGTCACTAAAACCACAGCAGCTGGTGACCCCACAAGGTGGGTGACCAGAAAGGCCCCAGACTAGAAGTCAATGGTGTCAGGTCCCCCTCACACGCTGCCAGTGGGAATGTGGGGCGGCATGGTCAGCTGGAGAGACGATCTGGCCGTTTCCTATAAGGTTACAAGGACTCTTCGCCGGACGACCCAGCAATCCCGCTCCCGGTATTCACCCAAGACAAACGCAAGCTTGCACCCACACAGAGACTCACCCATGAAACAGCAGCTTTATTTATAGTTGCCCCAAACTGGACACAATCCAAATGTCCACCATGGGACATTCTGTCCATCACGAATTGTGATCGATCCATACCACCGAGCACCGCTCAGCAGAAAAAACTCAAAGTAGATCACACGACGACATGAATGCACTGGAAAAGCTTTATGTGGAGGGAGAGAAGCCAAACTGAAAAGGCTTCAGACGGAAGGCCCACTCTCCGGCGGGCCGCACGGTGGTAGCAGGAACCAGGCCGGGGCCGCCACGCCTCCAGGTGCGAGGAGGGAATGTTCTAGGGTGACAGGAGGGTTCTCTGGTTGTGATGGTGGTTTACAGGAATGTCTGCGTCGTCGGCACTCAGACAACAGCCTACTCAACACTTAATTCTGCCATCCATTAATCTTACCACAATAAAGCAGATTAGAACACTACTCAGTTCCCGTTCCTCAGCAGGAAGGGGCCCCTGCTGGCCATGACTTGGAGAAGTCACATGACCCTGCTGGGCCCCGACTGTCCCATCCACAGGGGGCTGTGTGACAGTCCTCAGACCTGAAACTGTAGGGATGAGGTCAGAGAATGTGAGAGAATGCAGAGACCTGGACTGACGTAGAGTTCGATAAATGTCCGCTTTTGCTTCCCTCCTCGGTGTTAAGGGGCCACCCTACCGGTGCATAACCCTTGCAGCCAGCCGGGGTCAGGGATGTGTCAGAAGACTTGGCCAAGTACCGAATCCCCGGGGACAGCAAGGGACGAAGGCTGGGCCCCGCCAGACAAGGTGGGGGCCTACAGACCCAGTGGGACACCACAGATGGAGGGATGCTCACGGCTGCCACTGTTTGTGGAGCTGGAGGGAAGACGGAGGCCAGCATGGAGGGGGTGGCAAGGGCCGGACGGCTGTGGACCATTTTGCATGAGGCCGGGCTGGCTGGGGCCTCCAGGCCTCTCATTTCCTCTACCTTAATGACAGGCCATGTAGCAAGCGCCTGCCCACAACTGCATCATCTCCCGGGCAGAGCCAAGCCCAGCGGGACAAAGTCTCCTTTATAACCCACTGTGGCCTGTCCCCCCTGCTGTTTGAACCCTGGGGCTCTGCCTCACTGAGCAGCAGCTCGGCCACTCCCCCCACGCTTCCCACAGGCGCCAGGACAGCGCATTCCTCTCCTGGCTTCTGGGTAAATGCCATTATTTATCGTGATCCTCAGGAGGAGCTAGAAACTTCTAGGGGGTGGGGTCAAAGAGAGGATGGAGCTGCAAGACTTCGAGGAACTGTAACAGGCCCGTGAACGCTGCCAGTTCTCCGCGTCTCCGCCAGACACGCTCACCAGGCAAGGCAGGTTAGTTTTGGGTTCACGAAGAGCGAAGGCGAGGATTTCCTCAAGTCACTGGAGGACGGCAGGAACGAGGCAGAAAGAGGCCGCTTCAGAGTATTCTCAGGATACCAACGCTGCCAGAGGCAGAAGCAAGCAACTTGTCAGTGGAGAAAGACCGAGAAGAAACAACTAAGTTGGGACGACAGAGGAAGGTAGGGGACCACACGGCGGTCCCCCGGATCATGAGCCACTGCCACGGACAGGAAAGCCTGGTGGCTTACAGTAAATCCCTCCTCCAGGCAGTACTATCTTCGGGAACGCGGGTGTTCCCCCAAAACCTCCCCTGGCATGCCCTCTGGCAACAACCAGCTCACTTCCCCAGGACCCTCTAATCAGACACTCTGCTGTTCCCCGACACTCAAACGCCAATGCAGGCTCCTTCCGTAAAACCCAGCATGCTGTGTGACATGACATCAACGCTGCTCCATGAAAGTACTGGGAAACAAGGAAAAACGAAGGAAATCCTGAAGAACCGGCAAGAGAACAGTAGCCCCGACAGAAACAGGAGCTTGAGCAGGTGGTGAAGGCTGGAGATAAACATCCTCACATATCAGGGGCGCCTGGGTGGCTCAGTTGGTTAAGCCACTGCCTTCAGCTCAGGTCATGATCCTGGAGACCCGGGATCGAGCCCCGCATCAGGCTCCCAGCTCCTTGGGGAGTCTGCTTCTCCCTCTGTCCTTCCCCCCTCTCATGCTCTCTCTCACTCTTTCTCTCTCAACAAATAAAATATTTTTTTAAAAATAAAAATTCCTCACATATTGTATTAAGGCAACATTTAGAGGCCGAGGTGTGGCCAGTGGCGAGAAAAGGTGAGTCAGATGGGTAGGTAAGACCCACGTAGTGCTGCCCCATCAGCGGGGTGAGGAATCCCCTCAGAGCTGCCCACGTTCTCAGCCTCAAACACTCTGAGGCTAACATATGTAGTCAACGCTCAGAGACTTTCAGAGCCCAGCAACAGTGGCCCCGCCAAGACTGGGACAGGAACAGCAAGATATCCCTAGGAATGTGACAAAGGTCTTGCATTTATGGCTCAGCAACTATGTACTGTGGCCGAAATCCAATCTCCAAATGGCCACCGGTATACAAGGCAACCTGCGGACTGGGGAGGGCCCGGCCCTGGCCCTGGCCGCCAGCAGCCGTCTCCTGGGCACACACTGGGTGCCTGGCACATGGCCAGCACTGCCCTCCCATGGCCCCGTTCCAATCTGACACTCACCCCCATGAGTGGCTCCTATTGTTCTCCAGATGAGGAAATAAATGGGAGCTTAGAAGAGTTAAGTAGCTTGCCCCAAATCTTACTGCCGGCTCAATAACAAATGCTTATTGAATGTTGGCTGGGGGGACAGATGGAAGGATGACTGGAAGGACAGATGGACAAGGGGAAGGCCAGGCTGACAGATGGCTTCAGTGTCATCCTCCTCCTGGGACGACACTTGGACTTTCGAGGCCTGTCCGAGGAAGCAGGGAGAGCAAAGGGTAAAGCAAGAGTGGCTGTCCATGAGCAGAATGGCACCAACAAATATTTAGGACACAGGGGCGCGTGGGTGACTCAGTCCCCAAGCGGTCTGCCTTCGGCTTGGGTCATGATCCCGGAGTCCCGGGATCGAGCCCCGCATCGGGCTCCCTGCTCCACAGGAGGCCTGCTTCTCCCTCTCTCACTCCCCCTGCTTGTGTTCCCTCTCTGGCTGTGTTTCTCTCTCAGATAAATAAAGAAAATCTTTTTAAAAAGCACACACAAAAACAGAAACAAAACAAAACACGAGACAGAGAGATGGCCCCTCCATGCCTTTAAGTTTTCAAATTCAGGAGGAGCTGGAAACTTCTCGGGGGCGGGGTCCGAGGGGCCCATGATGGCTCTCTGGCCCTCCCCCAGCCCCCCCTTCCTCTGGGTGTCCAGTGAGAGGAGAAACAGGACACCCCAGAGATCACACCCAGAGCAGGAGCGGCGCCTCACAAAAGCCCTTCCCTCGCGACGAACTCTGCTCTGTTTAAAGCAAGATCAGACTGGGCATCCGCACTTTTCCTCCCTGCCTGACGAAGACCAGACGCCAGATGCCTGCCAGGCCCTGCCCGGAGGAAAGCACTGTGCGCCAGCCGGCCCTGAGCCCATGCGGCAGCAGACAGGGCTCTCGTCCGGGGCCTGGCCCCAGGCTCGAGGAGCCTCGAAGAAAAGGCACACTATCTGTTGAGAACAGGAAAGATTAAAAAGCCCCTTGGGCTGAGTCTAATCGGAGGTCTGGGTCTCCTGCCGTGTCCCCAGCACAGCTCCTGAGGGGGACAGGAGCGAGAAGGGAGCCCGCCCTCCAGGAACACCACGGGCCGCCGGCAAGCTCTGGCCCGTTCAGCGCAGGCCCCTGGGCAAACCATGTCAGAAGGCGGTGTTAACGTGTAACCTGAAGGCTCAGGTCCCCAGCTCAGGGCCCTGCTCGGCGGGGAGCCTGCCCTCCTGCTTCCTCGGCCCCTCCCCCTGCCCTGCTCTCACACTTGGTCAAATAAATAAAATCTTAAAAAAAAAAAAAAGTGACGTGAAGACCACAGGTCACCTGCAGCGTACACAAAGGGCAGTTAGCAATGCCCCCTGTTGCAGCAGCAGATCTGGCTTCCACGACCACCTCCCAGCCTAAAGGTGGAGAGAGAGAAGCCTCATGCTGCGAGGAGGCCCTCCTCCCCTCGTGGCCACATCAACGGCCCCTGCCCCGTGGTCCCAAGCATGCTCTGGCCTGGAGGGGGTGGGGGAGAAAATGCTGGAATACGGCCTCTTAGCTGCCTTCCTTCGCGGGAGATGACACCTGTTACTTCCTCACCCATCTTATTGGCTAACGTTAGTCACATGACCCCACGACGCTGCAAACCTGGAGAAGCCACGCGCAGATCTGTGTCGTCCCCGCCACACCATCTGAAGCGCCGGCCTTTCACTCCCAAGGCCTAACCCGTATTTTCAGAAGAATTCAAGGTCCCATTGCTTTGGTCTTCCGCCATTACCTCAAGACCCCAGTGACAGAGACCAGAGAGCATCGTCCTAAAGTCGATCCCCTCTTTCAAATTTCCATTCTATGTCATTTCCTGAGCCATCACACTCAGACACTTAGAGGCAGTTTCTAGACTTCCCCTCTTCCCCACACGGAATCAAGCCTCCTCTTGGCAATTATTTTATTCCTTTCAAATCTTCCTTTGGTATCTTCCTCCATTGCCTACCGCTTTCACCTCGAATCTCACCACCTGGAACCGAAATGTTCCACTCCGCGTTTCCTGTCTCCCCTTCTGACCAACCTGGTACATGGCCGCCTTCCCATACCCGTCAGGGCCCCTTTCCCAGCTTCTTCCCCTGCTCCCCACCCTTCCCACTGTGTGGGCCAGGTTCTGAGCCCACAGCTGGCCGTGTCCTAGGATCTGCCTGTGGAATTAATGAGAACATAATCTCACTGTTCTCCGACAGCGCCATGTCCACTCCTGTCCCTGCAGGCCTGCTCATGCCCTTCTGCTCTTCCCACACAATCCTAATCCGACCTCAGGATCCATTTCAAACACAAGTGCCTCGCTCCAGCTTTGCCCACCCGTGGGCTTAGCACTCCCTTTTCTGGCTTACCCCAGGGCTCAGCACTGGCTCTGAAGAGAGTGCCTTCCAATGAGCAGCTGAACTGTACTGTTTCGTAGGAATAAATCCTACTTCCTGCTCCTCTGAGGGAGTAATACAGGTGGCCTTCAACTGTAAGTAGCAGAAAACACCAACCTAACTGGCTGAAACAGTGAAGATACAAAGTACGGAGCAGTGTTCTGTAGCTCCGGTTCTTCTCCGAGGGCTCAACAACTTTACTTTCCTCATGGTGACATGATGGCTGCCTCATCTCCAAGAATCTAATGGAAGGAGCCGTCTTTCTTCTGTGTTTCTAAGAGAAGACATTTTTCTCAAAATCACCACCGCAGACTTCTCATATCTCACTGGCCACGACTCCATCACTCACTCGTGTCTACACTATGGGCCTCCATGACTGGCCTAGATTGGTCAGCTTTTACTCTACAGCCAGAAGCGGGGTCACTTTTTCTTGAGTGGTCCCGGGAGAGAGACATGACTTTCGAGCCAAATCCGGGCTCTGCTGTCATGAAAAGAGCAGCTGTTGTGGAGGTGACCAAGTATCTGCCGCAGGCTGGGACCAACGTCACACGTGTGTGCTTTCCCGAACCTGCCCCCCACCACCCCGTGCTGGCACATAAGGCACTCAACAGCGAGCTGTGCAATTGAGCCCAACTAGAAATTATCCTGTGGGTGTGAGAAAATAGTGAGCATTATAATGGAGTGGCACAATTGGACATTTGTGCAGACAAACCGGAAAGAGGGCCAATAAATCCAAACAGATGCAAAAAAAAGTACTCAGCAGAAGAGGTTTGGGAAGCTCTGCTCCCAGCCCTTGGCTGGGCCCAACTCCCAGTTCCCCAGATAGGGAGTAGGCCACGGGCCAGAGCCCTGGGCTTCTCCCAGCAGGCCCCAGCTGGGCCTTCTCCTCAGTTCAACCCTTGCCTCCAATGGGCCCGTAATCTACGAGATCAGCCCACAACTTTGCAGCACAAAGGAGGCTCACAATGAGGGCCGTCAGAGCCTCGCAAGGAGCTGAAAACTCAGTGGGCACACACAGATCTGTTACTATGAGAATGCATGAGGTCCGGGCTGGAAAAGCAAGCACTCTCTTCCCTCCAGACTAACGAGACGGCCCCTTCGGCTGCCCTGATGGATCTCTCATCCCTCCTTCCTCTTGGGGCACCCTGCTCGGATTTCTGTCTTCATCTCAGCTTTCCAGCACCTTCTCCCAGAGTCTCTGGGCTGCGGACAGCACTGCAGGACCCAGACACACATGCCTCCACCTGAGGCTGGGAAATGTGCCAAGAACCGCTCAGAAAACACATGAACCACGAGGCTCTGAAGTCCCCCTGATGCGCCATCTCTACCTGACGTCACAGGTCCGCGAGTTTTGGCTCCTTGAAATCTTAGAGCTCCTCCTCAAATACTGTAGCGGGCATTTCCTCGGCTAAGGAGGAGTCTGCTAAATGCAGCATACTCTAAGAGCTCAGTGGATTACAATATGTATTCAATATTCGAAACATATAGAACTATTAGGTGGAACACTAGGGCACTGCTGATATTCAACTGTTGCTGACCTACAAATGCGGCAACGTCACACAACTCGGCCCAGTATCTCATCCGCGCCAGACAACAGGCTAAGGAGGGGCTCGGGACACCATGGCCAACAACACCGACATAATCCCTGTCCTCATGGGGCTTACAGTCTAATGCATTAGACTGTGAATTAAAAAGTAATACACCGTCTAGCTTCGCTGTGGACTGCTTGCCTATAAGCAACACAAGGATTGTGACTGCTGTGTTTTCCACCTAACGCTGCCAAGCACGCGACATAACACATTAGATATTTGCTAAATGTACTGACTCACGTTAAAATAGGTAAGTGCAGGTGCCGTGGCAACACCGGGAGGGTAAGATCAAGGACTTGACTAATTTGGGAGTTCTGATACTGCTAATAGGGTTGAATGAGGTCTTCGCGAAACAGGTCTTTTTTTTTTTTTTTTAAAGATTTTATTTATTTGCCAGAGAGAAACACAGCCAGAGAGGGAACACAAGCAGGGGGAGTGAGAGAGGGAGAAGCAGGCTTCCCGCGGAGCAGGGAGCCCGATGTGGGGCTCGATCCCAGGTCTCCGGGATCATGACCTGAGCTGAAGGCAGTCGCCCAACTAACTGAGCCACCCAGGCGTCCCAGAAACAGGTCTTTCTACCACACATAATCTACTGGCACGTACGTACACAGGGTTTCACAGGGACTACTTAAAACACTTAAGAGAACAAACCGTTTTCATGCACGATCCAGTTTTTCAGAAACTCCATTTACATAAACAATTGGTGCACTAATTGCAAATCATTCTTATTTCTCTCCTACAGCAGGATCCCCTACGGATCTTTATTAGGTGCTCTATTAGCTTTGTTTGAGTTACAGTATTTACTTAAAAGTAGTAACAGTGAAGTTCTTGAAAAATATTTGGTGATTCAAACATTTTACTAACTCAAACTAATCTTCCTCATCAGTCTACGTTTTGGGGGATTTTACCATCAGATGAAGAGACGGTACCAAAGTCTGCACCTGCAGGAATATTTGCCAAATTCCTTTGCAGGAGGACATTTCCGAAGCCAAGAACTGGAGCTAACCGCCGAAAGGGGTTGAAAGCAGCAAATCAAGAAAGGATAATTTGAAGAGCCACCCATAATCCAATTGTGTCTAAAAAATGATGCACACATGACGTCACGTTCCAGTTCTAAGCAAAGCATATGAAAATTTTAGAACCTACACCCCTGATCTTTTGATTGATCTGCTGTGATGTCATGACAAATGTCAGTGAATGGCACTGAGCAACAGGCCTCTTAGCTATCTTGTAGCCTCTCCGCGACAGCCAGCCCCGGACACACTGCGGAGACCTCAAAGAGCCTGCGCCCTATCTCCTTAGCCTCTCATCCTTGCACGGGCTCCAAGACTGACTGACACGCTGGTCGCCTTCACGGAGCATCTCGAACGCCCGTGGCATGGCCAATGATCAGCAGGCCATGTCCCCACACCTAAAGCCAACAAAAATCTGTCACCAGCCTGGACTCTCTGAAGGATGCCCAAGTCCCCATCCCGCCTCCTTTGTAGAACCTCCCAAACCTCACACAGATGCAGCAAGGGTGATCAGGGCTGGAGGAGATTATGCTCTGAATGTCTTAAGAGATTAGTTACTTAAAATCCTCTGCATGACTTCAGTCATCCCCACTACAGATGACAGAGTAAAAGCCTACTTGATTAAAGCTGAATGCCTATACATTTGCAAAAGGGAAAATATGCAGAAGGAAACAAGAGTCAGATTACTGATGGGCACCGCACCAGCTCCGGGACATCAGGGGCTGCTGAATAAATTATGAGAAGGAGGCACATGCAGCAATCTCAGACTCACCATAAATACCACGGCCCTCAAGGCTCTCGTATTTACTTACTTTCCTCCCAAGGCGTAGACTGCATCGAATCTGGCCTTGTCCTCAAATGAGGTCTGGCTCTCTCCAAATTCCAAATATGGAAAATGACAGCTCTTCTGTGGTGGGGGTGGGGGGCGGTTTAAAAGTGGAAAGGCAAATGTTTGTATTACCTCGCGGTTTCATTTTAAAACAAAGACCCAGTACGCCAGACTCCCTCTCTCTTCTGTGAGGGGCGTTCTCCAGTCCTCCCACTCTCCCCCAACCCAGGCCTATGGCTGTCTTTCCTCACCTCCAGGACACTTCCCCTTGAAGGGAAGAGGATGACACATGAGGTCCCTAAGGATTCTCTTCAAATACATTCAAGCCTAGAGGCACAGGAGTTCTCAATCTACTTTCTCCCTTCCAGAAGTTGACCAGGCGGCGGGGAGTTGCTCAGAATGCCTGGATTCATACATGTGAGAAAGGAGTTACAGACACTGGTCCTCCCGCCAGAAAGGTGCCGGGACCTCCAGCTGGGGCCACAGCCCATTCTGACAGACGGACAGAGAAAGGGCTGGGCATTGCGCTCAGATGCGATCTTGCTTGTTGGTAATGAAAGACTAGAAGGCAGGTGGCAACACTGTCCAGCATGCTTCCTTGGATATCAAGAGTGGTCTAGATTCAGGATAAGCCTAGAATGACTCCACCAGCCATCTCTGATAAACTAACTGACACGTACATCTGGGAAGCAGAACCCCCAACAGACCAGCCAACTCCCAACCAACACAAAAGCACCACAGAACAAAACCGATGAGGAGCACCAGGAAGGCCTCGGAGAAGCCCTGCCTACAGGGAGAAGGAGCGCCCGTCCAGACACTATGGGGAGAAGCAGCCACCGGCTTGGGGGCTGAGGTGACTCCCACCCGGCACAGCTTCCTACAGGCCTGAACCTGGAGACTTCGGGGACTGATGGAGAAAGGGGAAGCACCGATCGATGAGCGCTTAGGGGCAGCAGCCCTGGGTCAGGGGACGGCACCGGGCAAGGTGCAGGCCTGGAAGAGTCTGGACTCCACTGAGCGGACATGACAGTTTCTGGAACCCAGGCCCAACACTGGAGGGGGTCCTGAGCTGTCCCCACAGCCTCTCCTCCCAAGGCTCCCTGAGGGGAGCCACTCGGCAGAGAAGTAGGGAGGCGGAGTATAAGACACATCGACCTTACCGCCACAGCCCCCACATGAAGGGTCCTCAGGAGAAAGCCGGGTGTGGATGCCACCACGGGTGTGATGGGAAGTGTGGGACTGCTCTATTTCTCTTTTGTTCTGGCTTCCTAGAAATTCAGAGCTGAGGATGAAATTCCCAATTCCCAGAGACAGACGATATCCGCAGCAGTTAATAAGGACATCCCACACACCCAGGACTTGGGATATTTATACATTTTCAAAAGAAAGAATTTGCGTTTGCGGGGTCACCCACTCCAAGCTCCCCCAATCAGTGGCATCGTGTCTTACTCCTTCCAAAGCCCTTCATCAGGGCTGATGCGGGATGTGTAATTCACAGCTGCTAAAGAAGAGTTGAGAACAAATCAAGAGGAAAAGACGTTAAGTAACAGTTAAAGAAAAGACATACCTCAGGGACAGAAAAGAGGTCCCCCCTGTCAGAGTGTTATTAATTAATCTTTCTATTTATTAAGATTAAAAATACAGATCCGGTGACTTCTTAAAATGTTTCTCACGATTTCACCTTTCAATTCTTGGTTACAGGAGGTAAACGAATGAGGAGCTGCTTGGAGCCCACACTGGAATATTTGCTGAATGAACAGAGGAAAAGGCTTCCTAGAAAGTACTGTAAGTGGTTTCTAGCAGAGCAGCGGTCCCGGGATGGGGAGGAGCAGCTCTAACCCCGATGTTGAAGAGTCGTCGACCATGATACGTGAATCCAACCACCGTCCCTCCAAAACGGTAACTATTTTAAAAATCAGGTCTAATGGTGACCAATCCAAGAAAACTGCATTTGCTCCCGGGAATTTAAAGAAAGTGATACCAGTGAACCCGAGAAGTAACCCAACACTTTGAAATGATAATCTTTTTTTTACAGAAATAGCTGTTTCCGCAGGGCTAGAGGGGAAAAAAAAGTGCTTTCGGGTTAGGGTCTTAAAAGTCTGGTAGCCGGCAACCTCAGTGGTCGCTCTCATCCAGTTCATTCTAAGTGGAAGAATCATCTGGGAATTGAAAATGCAGGAAAAGGGCGCCTGGGTGGCTCAGTTGGTTAAGCGACTGCCTTCGGCTCAGGTCATGATCCCGAAGACCCAGGATCGAGTCCCACATCGGGCTCCCTGCTTGGCGGGAAGCCTGCTTCTCCCTGTCTCAGTCCCCCTGCTTGTGTTCCCTCTCTGGCTGTGTTTCTCTCTGTCAAATAAATAAAATCTTTATTAAAAAAAAAAAAAAGAAAATGCAGGAAAACCTCTCTCATTTTTTTCCTCCCTAGTCTATGAGAAAATACAAGACTTGACTGAATTAGATCCCAAACCCAATATTTATGGTTATCCTCTCAAGTTTTAAATAGGCTTCATTTGAATTCAACATAATTTCAAAATTATAACTAAAAGAGTCAACAAAATATGCATGTACCTAATTTGTTAAATTTATGTGTTTGGGGAGAAAATACTCAGAATAAATAAGTCAATTATTTTCATTAAGTACATTAAAATTTAAGGGCAGTGATTTTATTATGACTCTTGTTCTGGATATGGCAAGACAAAATTGTTCCGTGATGTAGCTACTGAATGAGGCTCACTACTCCCCAATGATTTCACAAATTACAGTTCCAACTAGCGATAAAATAACCAAATCAGTTCTGATACAGCCATAAAATTAAGCCTGAAAAAAGTGAGGTAAATTACCCCCTTAAAATCAAGTTGTTGAACAATATGTTCTGTATGATTCCATTTATGTCACAAAAAATCTATATTGCTGTGAATGTATGCATAGCAATTACAGAAAAAGATCTAGAAGAATATTTATCACAATGTGAAGAATATATATCAGACTCAATAAGGGACGTGGGGCGGAGAGGGGAACTTTCACATTTTACTCTCCATCTGCACTGTCTGGATTTTTTATTCACAACTACATTCCCGTTACCTCCGTCAACGACTTAAAATCCAAAACACAAAGCAAACGATAGAAGCTACCTTCCGAAATTGAAACCAGTCTCTCATGATATTTTTATACAACATCTTACCCTAAAGTACTTTGTTTGTTGTTTTAAATTATGAGTTGATGTCAATCAAGTCCTCAGGGAAATCTAAGATTGAAAGGATGGTTACATCTAAGAGGTTGTGAAACTTCTCCGGAAGTCTTTGAAAAAAAGAAAAAAAAGGAGGAGGCTGTCCCTCGCCAGAGAAGTGTGGACTGACCTACAGCAATGGCTACTCAGCTCCATATTGAAAGCCCTTCTTAGCCGAGTCAGTCAAGGTCACCAAAGCGATCAACCGAATGGGCCAACACCAGCTAGGTCATCCAAGTGCCCTGAGGCTCACGAAGTAACACGCGGGGCAGGAAAGCCGGCCGTCTCAGACATTTCAAAAACGCGGAACAATGCAACCACTTCCCCTACTCTGCAGACACGGGGCTCAGGGGCCTATCAGATAAAGCCACATGGGTCCTTAGGTCACCGGCAATGCAGAGAGCCAGATCAATCTTGCTTTAGAGCCAAACTGTATCACTAGAGCAAGAGTGAGCAATCATACTGGGTACCACGAGGAGAAACAGATTAATTACTACTTAATGCTGAGAGACCGAAGATTTCAAACTGATGGGGCTCCTGAGGGAAGGGAAGTTAATAAAAGGGGTCCGTGAGAAGGAGGTCAACAGCCTCATGACAGCTGTCACCAGCAGGCCACAGGCCAGGCCGGGATCCAGTGCCCTGAGGGCAGAGACAGTGTTCTCAGAAGTCACCGCGAGGAAGGAGGCAGGGACTGCACTCCAGAGGATGGGAACATGGGTGCTACAGACAAAAAAAAAGTATTAAACACACAAAAATAAGGCCAATTTAAGGCAATCCTGAACGTGCTCTCAGACATCAAAGAATCAGATTTGAGGAAAGAACACACAACCGGTATCAGATTCTCACCCCACTGCCTTTTAATAAAGGGAGGGCCTAGGGACCTGAAAGTCAAGGGGAAGAGGCCACCCACTTCTTTGAGTTCACAAGTTTGTTAGATTGTCTTTGCCCTGGCGATGTTTTGATGGATACATGAAAGCTCTTCCCTTGGTACAGAAACAGGTCTCCTTCACTCCTACCCTAGACCCCCACCTCCAGGAAGGCCTCCTACCCCCCCGGCCACTCCTCCAGGGGTCCTCCAGGACACCCACTTATAGCTCTCTGGTCTCCACCATCTGGCTCGGGCCCAAATACCCAGACCCCATGCCAGCTGACTGCTCCTTCAGGCCACTGACACTCAGGCTTCTCCACTCCTCGGGAAGCCTTCTCAAAGCAGCCCCAACCTGCCCAGGGTGGCCTCCAGCCCTACAGTTCTGCCAGGACCTCACCATCCTATTACCTAAGAAATGCCTAACATTCCAGCTCTTCCAGAAAGCCTTTCCAGACTGACCCCTCACAAGCTACTCCAGCCTCATCCCTCTCCTAGACGGAGATTTCCCTCCCTACTCCTGCTGAGCTGAAAACAAGAACAAACTTGCCCATCCCCTCCTTCCCCAAAAGACATCTGTCCTCGGAGACCACACAGTATCATGGTCTTCGGGTCCATCTGCACAGTGATTTACCACTTGCTTTACTGGGGCCTTAGAGGATCATCGGCTAGAAGACAGGGACATGCATCAAAGCTTGGGTCACATGGATGCCGGGGGAGTAGGGTATTCAGGGGAATTTAAAGGGTTAATAGAGGATTAGGCAGAAACTTTGCTTCAACTCTCCGTTATTATAAAGCCTGTTACAAAGGTTTTTAAAATACATCTGATCACTTTCCAGCCTGAGTAGAGTTCATCTAATTTAATCTTTGATTTAGGATCTTGCAGCCCTGAGGCTCATCAATCTCTTCTGCTACTGTAATTATAGATGGGGAAGATGCGGAGACTGGACGGACGGTGGCCTGGAAGCTAATTTCTAGAATAAATCCTTGCTACCGCATCTTGCGATTTTTGCCTTTCGGGAAGCAGAGGTCAAAAACAAAAAACAAAATCCCAGTTAATTGAAGGTTCTAGTTAAGGGAGGTTCATTGCCATGGTCTTTGTTAAGTGCCACCACTGTGGCCCACAATTAGTCACTTAATAAAGCATTCCTGATGGGGGGATTTGGCAGCATGTGATTTTCTACAAATGCAAGCTTGATTTTGACACAACCACTCATTTCTTTGAAAATCAGGGGGCATTCGCACACAGGTGTCCTAAATTTCCTTAAATCAAACACCAACCCTTTACGAGGCGTTAGCTGTGCTCACTTTCAAGCAGCAGAAACAGGTGTCCAATCATGACAAATGAAGAGCTCCCGAAGGAACCTAAAAATATTAATCAAGGAGCCATAATGAAGAACGCACAAGGCCAGGGACCACGGGAGGCCAGCAACGGAGTCACTTCATTCAGTTTCCAGGCCAGGGCTCAGCGGAAGTGGTCTGCCTGGGCGTGGAAGCCGGTTCTGTGTGTTCTCATCAATCCAGGTGAACTGGACCCTAAAACCATCAACAGTCCTTTCTCCGGACCCTATGCACTCCGGGCCACTCTACCGCCACTGGGAGACTGTGACCGCTGTCTCCTCCGTGCTGGCAGGATCCTCCTGGGAACAGGATGCTCCCCACATGGAAACCCTGCCCGCTTCTGAAAGCTAATAAAGTCCTCTCACACAGCGTCTTCCCAGCAATACTGAACTTCACTTTGCACTTCACAGGGGTCCCTGAACAGAAGTCAGGAGCTATGTGAACTTGAATGGGGAAAAAAAATAGATGCTTTTATTTTCAACTAACCTCTCTGTGAATGTGGACTGTTTGATTACGGACACAGGTAGCCATGATGACAATGTCTCCAGGACCTGTGACTGTCACAACAAAAATCACACACGCTTTCGTATCACATCACCATTGACACGGACACCTCAACACACTATTTCCGTGCCTCATGACGCCGTAATTACAGTAATTGTTGGACCTGCTGCTAGAGCTCCTTATTCAATGCGTTACTAAACAAGCATACTGCTATAATCATAAATTTGTTTAATATTTTGATGACTATTATTTCAATATAATTGATTTCCTTTGTTAGCCGGTATATTTTTATTTGTGCATTTCAAAATGTTCTCCAGAGAAAGGGGCCACAGGCTTCACCAGACCCCCCCCAAAAGGACCAGGGCCCAAGAAAGGTTAAATGTCACCTCATTTGGTGACATTTTAAAGACACAAGTTCTAGAGCCTGACTTGGATTCAAATCCAGGCTCTGCCGGTCTCCAGTGCTTCTCCTTTGAGCAAAACGATTCAAGCTCTCTGAGTCTTGAGTTTCCTTGCCTTGGTCAAGGAAGCCAAGAGAAACCATTTAGTCTTCAAAAAGTTACCTGAACACCTACATACTTTGTGCCAGGCGTAAGGCTGAGCCGTGGGGCTACAGCAGCACACACGACAGGGACGGTCCTTTGTACGGAAGGGCTTCGCTCTCCCGAGTGTCTAGCAGTGACCGGCACACAAGCAGTCTGAAAACACTACGGTCACTACTGCTAAAATCACAACGCTGCCTGCATGATGGTGTGCGGATTTATGTTGCTTCCCATCGTAACAACGGTTGGCTCATCTGGCTCGTGCCTTCCCGGTAAGGCTTCCTAGGGGCCAGGGGCTGAGCCGCACACTCCCAGAGGGGCAGCTGGTGAGATGCAAGAACACAGGCTTTGAACCAGATGATCTTGGCTTTAGAACCCAGTGCCGTCATCACTCACGAGGTCTGTCGCTCGGCCAGCAAGCCACTGCTGTCCCTCCAAAATCCGTTCTGTCCTCAGAACCCTCGGTTTTGAGCTGGACACTCAGAAAGAAGGCTGCTATTTCTGAGCTCCCGAGTACAGTCAGGCACTCCAGTTCTAGCCGACACGGGAATAAGCAGAAGAGAGGTGGGCAACCTTCAGGAAACGTCCTTAAATTACAAGGCCTTGCCCTTCGCCCATCCTTTACCCCCTTCGTGATGGCTGGGGCTAGCACAATCATCTTGGACCATGTCATGACCTTGGGAATGGAGGCTTGCACGTGGGACAAGACAGAAGGGGCCTGGATCCCCAGCACTGCGCAACACCACATCGAGCTGGTACGGCAGTCTTCCTGAGGCACATTCCTCAGCCTCCATGGACCCCAGCATCTCCATCTACGGAAAGCTGAGGAGGGGGCTCCTCTATCAACTGAGTATATGTGGAAGACTTAATGAGAGGAGGCACACTTCATAGCCAAGGCCAGAGCTAAGAGAAGTGGTGTCATTACTGTTCTTCTCTTACTGCAAAGGCAAAAGAGGGGGACTGGGGCGTCTTAACATGGCCCTGGGGGCACAGTGGTGACTCAGTAATTCGCATACTGAGTTGAAAGGCCTCCTAGCCAGCCTAGTCCTCCCGAAGAGAATTCCGTTCTCTGGTACCCCAGGCAAATGGTCCCCAGGAAAGGGAAAGTGTACCCCCTCCACGGCAACTGTGGGGACGGCGTTTGTTCGCCCGTAAATCACACTCTTCCCGACTCGTCCCCTGCCCCAAGCTGCTTCACTTGTGTCTTCTGCCTTTGATCATGAGTCCTGCCTCTGAGCTCACTCTCATCAGAACATCAAAGTCCCCTTCAAGCTCTTTTGAAGAACCCTCTGGCCTCTTCCCTAACTAACCCGGAGGTAAGGGATCACGGCATCAGTCCCATCCCACTTGAGCAAGAGGTTTCTCAAACTCTACACATGAAATTCGCCGCCGCTGGAGGAGAACACGAAGGGCCACGAGCCAGCCACAGGTTCCTCTGTGCTGATCCAGAGCTATCTCAATCTCCTCTTTCCTAACACTTTTAAAGCCATTTCATCTTGTGTGCAACATCGGCACCGGCCTAGGAGGCATAACTCTTGGTGGCTATGCAAAACCAAAATGTGCTTTCCGGGCCTGAAGCTTATATTCACCTTTCCTGACTGCCCCCTTCCTGTTCTTGCAGACACAAATCCTATTCTGTCTCTGCCACACTGCTGTCATCTTGCCACATCCCCGTCACTCATGCAGGCTGCTGCCTGGCACAGCCCCGGCCACCTCTCCCTCTCTCCTCATTCCCTCCTTTGTCACATGCACGCCATGGGCATGCCATGGTCACCCAGCCTCTTCTCTCTCTCTTATCCTCTGCCCCTCTGGCTCCACCCATTCTCAGCAGTGGAGACTTCGCTAACCCTCATGGCCCCACCGGGCCTGGGCTTCAGATGGCTTCAGAGTTGGCACAGGAAGGGCCGTGGCTGCCAGTGGCTCCCAAGCTGGGGTGGGGCACCCAGCGCGGCAAGAGTAAGAGACAAGACACAGCGGCCACTGTGGCTTCGTGTAGGACTGAACAAGGGCAGTAGTCAGCACCCAGACAGGCAGAAAAGGAGGAACCTGACCCAAATCCCAGACGCTGACGAAGGAAGGGAGCAGAAAGCGTGGGGCCGCTGACACGCAGGGAGTTGGCTGGCACGTGGGAAATTTACCCCGGATACGCCCTCGGGTACTGTCAAAGGGTTTCTGACTCCAAGTGCCATTTCTGGGGGTAGGCAGCACCTGTGCCCGTGCCACTCTGCAGAGCACTTAGCCTCCTCCTACCTTGTACAAACAAAATTGGATTCTAGGTGTGTGACCCACATGAGCACAAAACCTTGGGATTCTTTGCTCTTTCAAATTCACATTACACATTAATTGACATTACACAGCAAGAATGCTGACGCATGAATCAGCCCACACCAGACTGCAAGCAGGAAATAAGACCCCCAACCTCGGTTTTGTTCCCTCCCCAGACACCTCCAGCTCTCGAAGGGTAGCAGGGGAAGCAAGAGGCCCCCCCACCCCCGCCCCGCCAACAGACACCAGGTGATGGGAGAAGTTGAGCCTTCAGCAGCGGGGGACAAAAAGCCAGGCACGCCCACACTTCTAAACCTTCCCACCCTCACCCACGTCTGGTCAGCTGCCAGTTCCCCTTCACCGCCACCCTGATGCTCCTTTCCTCCCCGGCACCTGTTTACAAGGGGGTTTGGGGGCCGAGGCAAGAGAACAGAGTCAGGGCCCAAGCTCCCGTCCACAGGGTGGCCCCGAGGGCGAACAGCGGTGGGACCAGCAACAGGCCTCCCACTTCTAGAGCAGCCAGAACAAACAAAAGGCACAAATGTCCCATTTCCTTGTTTTGCCATTGGTGGCTCCTTCTCCTGCCCTGGGCCCCACCCTTCCACCCAGCCCTCTATCCCGCCTCAGCCATCCCACCCTCCTCCAACTCCCCGGGGCCTGCCTTGTTCGTCCTCTTGAATCCACATGAATCACTAATTACCGACTTAAACCCAGAAACCCAGACACTAAGTGAATGACAAATACAGTATGAACAAATATCAGTGGGCACAGGATGCTGCCTGCCTTAATTCTGCCTGAGCAGAGGAGCGAAACAGGGACACTTTACCCTCACCCATCCCTGGGCACAACACTGACTAACCTGCCCCCAGGACCCTATGTCTGAGTGTGTGCTGGGCGGGGAGGGCTGGCACTAATAAACTCACACGCCGGTTCTTTCACCTGGAATTAGCTGGGAGAGCAGAAAGACTGATGCCTGCCCCCCCCTCCCAGAGAATCTGGTTTAGTTGGTCTGGGTGTTTGCTGCTGGGAGATCGGGACTTTTAAAAGCTTCCCCAGTGATTACGACATGCACCCCAGTTAGAGAACCACTGACTGCACACATTTATCGTGTGTTCCAAACATTTTTCAAAGCAATCCAAATATTCAGGACACCTTATAGCCTCTCCCTGTCAAGACAGCCCTTGGAGTATCACCCTGTTCTACTGAGGTTCACATGGCGATCATGAGGACGCCACATTCAAATGAGGCTCTTGAACTCCAAAACCCGCTCTTCCCACCCAACTGTGACCTCCTACAAGGGTACAGACAATGAATGAGAGCAATGTCCACTGCCAGCGGGTCATGAATAAACTCTGTAAATGCCAAGTATCTAGATTTGGAATGCAGAACCATTGGCAGCTGCGATGACCTCCTCATACAGGGGACGGAACTATACAAAGAGGTCAGAGGGGGTGCTCCTGTGCGAGGTCTGAGGAGATGGACGGAGCGGGCACATCAGATCCTGGCTAGGATCCTCAGCTATTACACATAAGACGGAGCTCAACGGCACAGAAAGTAGGAGCGGGCAGGGGCGAGGGGTGGAGCTCTGCAACGGGGAGGGAACCCCTCGGACAGGTGTCAAGGGTTTACCTCTTGGGACCACAGCTCTTCATCCTGCTCTAAGCATTCTGGCCTTCTGTAGGGCCACCAAAACCCAGCCTAATACACTCCCTCACAAGCAGCTTCCCCTCATCCAGTCTCTCTTCCTCCAGGACTATGCTCTGAGTTTCCTTGGTGAGGGGACGTAAGACTGGTATTCTCAAACATTTTTAGTCTCCAGGCCACTTAGGTAGGGCAAATGCAACCCCTCACCACCCTACTGCACTCATGCCTACTTCCTCCCCGTCAAAAAGGCAAAACAAAACCAAAAAAACGCACCATCATTACCACTAAACCAACTTTCCCCACAGTCAGCATACGCTGCCACCTGGAATTAGGAGTTAATGTGGACCAGCAAGGAGGGGAAGACGCTGACGTTTACTAGGCACATGGAGCCCCTAAGCCACCGACATGCAGATGGGGGGATCTCACCGCTAGGCCAGGCCGGCCACACACACTTCGAGGACAGCAGACATTCCTTCTTAAAGACAGCAAACAATATCTCACCGTTCCTCCTGGGTCAGAAACGGGCCTCTTGGTACCCTATTCCAACCTGGGATACACATGGGCTGTGTCCTGGTGTCCCCCAAAGCCAAGTGTTGATGGGAAAGTACCACCAGGAATTACAGGAACCAACAGTAGGTTAAACTTTCACATCGATCGCGCTGATAAGCCACTTACCCAGAACAGCGAGACAACTCAGCACTGGGAAAAAGCACTTCATGTCGGCAGCAGAGAAGACACAACACAGGACGCTCCCTCTTCTCTCGCACTTAATCTCTCATTTCTGGCAATCCACTTATAGCTCCAGAGGACAGTTTTGGAAACAGAACTTAACTCAAAAAATGAGAACAGGTTAAAGAGAGGAGATCAGCAAGATGGGGGATGGGGGCAGTGGCTTGTGTTGAACTCCCCTATGCTAAAAGAAGGGTCCAGAACAATTCTGAAGGCCCTCTAGGCTTCTGCCACATCCCGTGCCTTGCGGTTTCCACTGGAATGATAGATTGCAGTGAATTAATCCTCAAGGAAAAAGGAAAAAAGAGTCTGAGAAATCCTTTCATCCACTGATTATACAGAAATGTCCTTGGCTTCCCAGTGAAGGTTCTGTAAGCTCCCTCCTTCGGATTCCCAAAGGGAATGGGGCAAGGTTTTGTCAAAATCTCTGACAGCTAAGTAGCCCCGGAATGGCACCGACTGTCTGGGTTTCTTCATCAAAAAGTCCGTCTCCATCCATGTCAGTAGGTCAGGGAGCTGGCACCCGCCCCACACCTACCCGAACACACGAAGCAAGTTGGTGTTCAGCGCCCCGAAGCGAAGCCGGTCCCACAATGCCAGCAGATTTCTAAAACAAACACAAACAGAGATATATCAAAGGCGAACACCAGCGCGCAGCAAAACCGAGAGGGGCTGGGCGCCGGGCTGCTCTGGACGCCTGGGTCCCGTTTCCGGACCAGGACGGTCAGCCCTTGCGTTCTGACCTTGGGCAAGTCGCTACACAGGCCCCCGCCTCAGTTTCCCTGCCCACAGCAGGGCAACTGCGGGAAGCCCGATTGTTCTAGCAATACTTTGCCCACACGCCTCACTCCAGGGAATTCCCTTCGCCTCCTGCCGAGCCCGGCGCCGCGGGGAGCCCCACCCTTCGCGGGGGCACAGCGGGAGGGGGCTCCAACGTGGAGCCGCCACTCCCGGTCCCACCTCCAGCCCCCGCCCCAAACGTGGGAGCTCCACGCGCGCCGCGTCCCAGGTGGCCCCGCTATTGTTTTACCTTCCCGGGTGTTTATTTTTCGCTGATTGTAAAGAAAAGAATCGGAGGGAGAAGCGAGCCGAGGCTGCGCTTTCCGCTGCGGCGCACTCGCCGCGCGCCCGACCAGCCAGGGGAGGGTCTCGGGCCCGACCCCAGAGCGGAGCCGGCCCCGCGCCCGCCGCCGCCCTCCCCGCCCCCTGCCCCGGGTTCCCGGCTGCCCGTGCCGCCGCCCCTCGGCGCTCCGCCCGCGCTCCCACCGGATACTGACCTCGCCCCCGGCCCTCTCCCTGCGTGCGTCCGTCCGGCGGCCGGCAGTCCGGGCGCACGCCTCGCGGGACGCGCAGCCTTCTCCCTCTCCCCCCGCAGCCTCACCGGCAGCCGCGCTCCGGCACCTCCCGAGTCCCCGCCCCTCCAGCCCGGCCCGCCGCACCCGGCGGAGCTGCGCGCGGGGCGAGGGCTGCGGCCTGGGCGAGAGGCCCCGCCCCCGGGCCCGCCCCTTCTCCCGCCCCCTCCCCCGCCCCCGGAGAAGAGCGGCGGGGCCTAGGGGCGGGGGGTGGGGGGGAGCACACGTGGGGCGCTGCTCTTCCTCGGGCGCACCTGCCAAGGGCAAGAGCCACCCCAGGGCCGCTCGAAGCCTGCGCACAGGGACGTGTGAGCCGGGAAGACCTGAAAGTAAAGCAGGGCGTGGGCAAGGAGCACAAGGCCCTTCCCAAAGCCCAGCGAAGGACCCAGGAGGGGCGACAAGGGAGCAGTGTCCTCTCCCCCAGGAAACAAAAACAAAGCCCTTAGCAGGAGACCTGAATCCGTTCACGTAGTGGAACCCCATATTGTGCTTCATTCCAGGGCAGAACTTCCTAGAAGTTGTGGTGGAATTGAACTCTGGACACAGCCTGGGTTCTAACCCTGTTTCTTCCATGTCCTTGCGGCCGACCTTGGTGGAGTTACTTCACCTCTCTGTACCTTAGTTTCCCCATCTGTTGTATGGGGAAATAGCCCGCCCCTACTAAATAGGGTTATGGGAGATGTCCCTGGCACACTTGTAAAGCACTTAGAATGGAGCCTGTCCCATCTTAAGCACTTGGTAAGTGTAAGATATAATTATTTTATGAGGAACAGCCCTATCCAAACAAGTGCATTTTCATCCATTCACTACTTAATGAATACATACGCCTTCTGGGTAGGAAGGGTCAAAGGATAACCAAGACAGACTAAGACAGTTCTGCCCTCCTGGAGTTTGCAGTCTAGTGGGGAGACTATAAAACGGGCAAGAAAAGAACAAAGTGTTGAGGAAGGACATGCTAGGACCCCGTCCCTGTGTTGCAGCACTGGGACATGAGAGGGGGAGATTTGGTCAGACGGGCCAAGTGCCAGGAAGACTTCTTCCAAGAAATGAAAACCAGGTAGAATCCAAAAGAACAGAAGGAGGCTCCAGAGGAAGAAGAGGAGGGAGGGAGGGAGGGAGTAACTGAATCCAGACCCTGAATCAGTATCCTCCAAGACCTAGAGGGAAGAGAGAGTAGTCCAGTTAGAGGATCAGAAAGCTCTGTTGGGCACAAATTAGGCTGTAAGAAAATGGCAAGACGGGGCGCCTGGGTGGCTCAGTTGGTTGAGCGACTGCCTTCGGCTCAGGTCATGATCCTGGAGACCCGGAATCGAGTCCCACATCGAGCTCCCTGCTCCGCGGGAAGCCTGCTTCTCCCTCTCTCACTCCCCCTGCTTGTGTTCCCTCTCAGCTATGTTTCTCTCTGTAAAATAAATAAAATCTTAAAAAAAGAAAGAAAGAAAGAAAGAAAGAAAGAAAGAAAGAAAGAAAGAAAGAAAGAAAGAAAATGGCAAGAAATGGCAGAAAAGAAATCTGGTGCCAGAACCTAGAGGGCTTTGTATGGTGTTAAGGGGTTTGGACTTTAGGGGCCCCTGGGTGGCTCGGTCAGGTCAGCGTCTGCCTTCGGCTCAAGTCATGATCCTGGGGTCCTGGGATCGAGTCCCGCTTTGGGCTCCCGGCTCTGCGGGGAGCCTGCTTCTCCCTCTGCTTGCTACTCCCCTGCTTCTGCTCTCTTTCTCTCTCTCTCTCTCTAACAAATAAAATCTTTCCCAAAAAAGGGGGGGTGTGGACTCTAGCCAAGGACCATGGTGAAGCACCTGAAGTTTCCAAGCAAGGCGGTACTCTGATCAGATGTGCATTTTAGAAAGACCACTCTGGCCTAGATATGGAAGATGGGAGGGGAGGGGAGTTCTAGTAGGTGTTGCTGAAAATCCAGACAGGAGATCATGGTGACCAGGACCACAGAAGCAACAGGGAGGGAGAGAAAATGAGCAGGTCCCCTGGATGTCAGGAGGTAAACTCCATAGAATGCCAGATTAAAGGTGAGGAATGGGGCAGAAAAACCAGCTCCTCCTCAAAAACTGACATCAAGATACATAGGATAAAATCAGATATTGAGTTTAAGATAAGTTTGAGTCACAGAAGTAAAGATGTCTGAAAAGCAACCAGAGGCCAAGGCGTGGAGTTCAGAACTCAGAAAGGGACTGTGGGTGTGTAAGATGTTTTTCACTCTATTGTCCAGTGGGGTAATGAAAGGATTTCATGAAGGAGTATACTGATAATTAACGTATTTTTTTTTAAAAAGTTAGTTTCCCACTCCTCCAGTGTGCAAGGCAATGAAGAACATGCTATGGGGAATAAAAAACAAAAACAAAACAAAACAAAAAAAACTTACAAGGTCTTACTTGCCCTCACCCCTCTTCCTTGCCTATAAGTTCCTTGTAGGCAGGATCTGTACTTTAATTATCCTTTATCCCAAACATCTCTCGGTATTATGGTCTGCATACAGTAATTGCACTATAAATACTTCAGTTGAATTGAACTGAATTAAATATTTATCATGTATACCAAGTGTTGTATGGAAAATCCCTTCTTCTGTGTTAAACATTACCTTTTTGACCCAAGAGAATCCTGACTCTGGCATCTCTCACTTGTCCTTATCTGCTAGGCTCCTTCATTTATTTATTGAGCATATATTACGTGCCTCGAAAAGTCTCTGCTCTCGCTCATGGCACTTATCCTAGTGGAAAGCACGAACCATGAAACGAATAAATATATAACATAACATGACATGTGTTCTTAGGATAGGTGGGAGAAGTATTGTGTGGGGTGGGGAGGAGTATTCTATTCTAGGTGGGTGACCACGGAAGACGACACCTGATTAGGAGTGAGTGAGTCTTGGAGATTTCTGGAAGAAGAGCGTTCCAAGCTTAGGAAACAGCAGGTGCAAAGTCCCTTAACATGCTCAGAAACTATAAGGGGTGTTGGTGTGCCTGAAGGGACATGAGCGAAAAGAGGAGGAGAAATGTGATCAGAGAGGCCACAGAAGAAATCCTTTAGGACTTCATGGGCTAGTGGGCAGTTTGGGTCCCTGTGGCTGCAGGGGACGATAGAGCGTAGGGAGGTACAAGTGGAGGAGGGACACTGAAAAGGGGGCTCTTATATTTGTGCAGGTGAGAGATGACTGTGGCTAGGACTAGCATGATAATGATACAGATTCTGAGCTATGGGTGGAGTCTAGAAGCATTTTGAGAATATGTTCAATGGTATGTTTTGGAGAACTGGATATGGAGGGGGAGAGAGAGAGGAGTCGAGATCTTCAAGAAGAGCTGCCTCAGCCTGTGTCAGAGCTCTCTGACTCCTCCAGATGGTCCGATCCCTTAGCAAAGACCACACTTTCTGACTTTGCATCCCCAGACCTCTGCCCAGGCCACTTCCTCCATCTTTGAACCTTATACTCAAGTATTCCTTCTCATTTTTAGCTTCTCCACCTACCCCACCTACTACCACCTAGACCACCTGAATCTTTTTTTTTTTTTTTAAGATTTTATTTATTTGACAGAGAGAAACACAGTCAGAGAGGGAACACAAGCAGGGGGAGCGAGAGAGGGAGAAGCAGGGCTCCTGCCGAGCAGGGAGCCCAATGCGGGACTCGATCCCGGGTCTCCAGGATCATGACCTGAGTCAAAGGCAGTCGCACAACCAACTGAGCCACCCAGGCGCCCCTAGACCACCTGAATCTTTTTGGATGGTTTTAGACTTCTATCACCAGATATGCTACAGCGGTTCCCAGCATACCTTTCTAATTTGCACATGGAGGGACCTCCTAAGGTAAGCCAAGGGCTGTGCTAACTGTAAGGCAGCAGAGGAGAGGAGAGGCATACCTCATTTTATTGTGATTCACTTTGTGTTTCACAGCTACTGTGGTTTTTTTACAAAAGAAGGTCTGTGGCGACTCTGTTCAGAGCAAGTCTACTGTGCCATTCTACCAATAGCTTTTGTGCACTTCGTGTCTCTGTGTCACTCACATTTTGGTAATTCTCACGATATTTCCCATTTTCATTATTATTATATTTGTTATGGTGATCTGTAATCAGTGGTGATGACTGTTTAGCAACTCGTGGTGGTTAGCATTTTTCAGCAATGAAGTATTTTTTAATTAAGGTGACTACATTATTTTTTAGACATCATGCGATTGCATACTTAATAGACTTCGGTATAAGAGACTACAATAGACACCGGCAAACCAAAAAATTCATCTGAGTCGTTTCATTGGCAAAATGCACTTTATTGCAGTGTTCTGGAACTTAACCCTCCAAATCTCTGGGGCACACCTGTACAGTGAAAAGAATGTCTCTGCCTTCCAGACATGGAAACCATTCAATGAAGTGCTGAACAGTGGCATACGGTGGCCCTTTCAGGAGACCACCTACAGACAGCGAAAGAGTCTTAAGGGAAGGAGAAGCTGTCAAAGGAGGGGAGGAGACAGAAGTCTCAGGTCAGCAAATACATCTGGTGGCTGGGCCGAAGGTTAGCACCTTGCTTCAAAACAACTTCTCTGGAATGTTGAAACCTCTCCTAGACAGCCTGGGATCAGGTGGACATTTTGGACATTTTGGAAGACTCCTTAATCTTCTCCCCTTGGGGAGTTAAATTCAGAAGCCCACAAAGCCAGGCTGAAGCATTGCTTTAGCAAAGAAGTTGCGATAAGGAACAAAGATCCAGTGTTGCCTGACTTTCTTACTTTTCAAGAAAAGCTGGAGATCCAGATTTTCATTCAATTTTCCCTAATTTTATCCATTGGAAGCAAGTGTTTAAAATAAAGTAAACACGGCAGGGGGAACAACAATACCAAATGTGTAGATAAGATATGGCCAAGGGGTTCTATCAGTTTGAGCTCTCCAGACCTACTAAAGCTGTAATCAAAAGTCTAATATAAGGGCGCCTGGGTGGCTCAGTTGGTTAAGCAACTGTCTTCGGCTCAGGTCATGAGCCCGGAGACCGGGGGGATCGAGTCCCACATTGGGCTCCCTGCTCAGCGGGAAGCCTGCTTCTCCCTCTCTCACTCCCCCCTGCTTGTGTTCCCTCTCTGGCTGTGTTTCTCTCTGTCAAATAAATAAATAATTTTTTTAAAAAAAAAGGCTAATATAAAACCACAAGTGGCATAAATTTATGATTTTTAAAATTTGGGGGGGAGAAAAGGCGTTAGCCAACTTCTTGATGATGGCAAGGCATTTTGTCTAAAGATAGCCTGACACCTTGTGCTCACAAGTGCCAGTGTTAATTGCCCTTAATGTACGCAAAATGCCATGTGGAAAGAACAAAGCCTCCCCACCCCACAAAACAGCCAAGCTAAAAGGTAAACAATTCTGATAGCAAGCTTTCTTCTTGGTGATTACCCTCCTACACGAGTGAGGATCCCCAGAGCTAAAGACTAGGAATAGCTTATACAGGATACCATCTGTATTAAAAAAAAAAAAAAAATACAGTTGACTCTTAAATCTCAAGGTCAAGGTGGCAAGGGAGTAGAGTAGGCCCCTAAGGCTTTCCGCGCCAAGTGGGGGCTCAGAACCTGAGGTGCGCCATCTGGCATCAGCGAAGGGTCTGGCTTTGCCCCCCTGAAACGCTGAAGACTGGTTTATCCCAAGAGGGACGTAAGATTCTATTGAGCTAACGTTCTTCCTCCTCCACAAAGCCCCTGAGCTATGCTCGCTGATCCTCCTGCTCTCCGACTGAGAGAGAACAGTGGCATCTGGAGAAGGATGCCAGATCTGAACCCCTGACCCTTAACTCTGGTCAAGGTACTACCCCTCTCGCCTGAGTTCCTCCTTTATACAGGGGATAACGATAGCGCCTGCCCTCACAGAGCACTTGCAAGGATGAAATGAGCTGATGTATAGAAGAACTTAGCAAGATGCCTGGTACTAGTTCTCAGTTCTCACTGGCTATTGTTTGGGCTGATTCTGAACTTTGCATAGTATAAGCAGCAAGGGACTGGGAGCCCGAAATGCTAGCTTTCAGTCTGGGTTCTGCTGCTAATGGTGTTTTTTGACCTCTCTAGACCCAAGTTTCTTATTCTGTAAAGCGAACTTGGTGAGACTAGTGAGAAGGTTCCAAAGTGGCTGGGTGGGAATACTTCAGAAGCATGAAAAATACAGATTCCCGGGCCCTTTCTGGAAGATTTGGTTTCTGAACTTTGGCATGAGAATGAACTAGAAGACTGTTTAAAAAAAATTTCCCCCACCCTCCTGGTACTCCTCCCTCTCCTTCTTGGACCCTGCTGGTACTGGTGGCGGTGGGTGGGTGGCGGGTGGGGCATGCACCGAGGCTCACAACCACCTGGCTGTCAGGGTCACCTCCCCTCCCCCACTAGATGACTTTTAAGGGCTCCTCCAGCTCAAAATCTTGAGATAGACTTTTCACGAATTCATGATCCCTTGTCCTCTCTGCAAGCACACTTCTGATTTTGATTAATGGGTCTCTCAAAACTATGTAGTTTGTCACCACTTCGAAAGAATTAGAAGAGCTCATTTCTCCACCAATATTCCCTTCTGAACTTAGTCCTCACTACACTCAAGAGGCTCCCCATCCTTCGCAGCCTAAACATTGAGCATTTTGTTGCTCTCCATTTTCTTTGCCAAAAATCTCAGCTAATCCAAATTTGGTTGAGTTTTTTTGGGGTTCTGTTTTTGTTTTTCTTTTAACCCAATGACAGCCTTAGATTTGGTTCTTCCTACACTCAGCTCTGGTTTGCCACCTGCGCTCTTCCTCCATGGTCTGCCTCCCATTGCTAATGAACGGAACAACCTAGAGCGTGTGCGTAGGCAAAGATTTTGAGCTCACTTTGAACGCCATGACACTGTCATGTTGGAGTGACTTCTCTGAGTTGGATTGGCTGGCCCCCCATCTCTCGCTCTCTCAAGGCCCCAGGGTGGCAAGCTGGTTGCCACTTCCAACCATGCCATTGCCCAGGTGGAGAACTTTCAAGAATTGAGCTTGGCCCCTCCGGTGAAAAAAATGTGAGTTCAATCACAGAGCTTCTGTCCCTGCACAGGGGAAGGTGTGTCACCACGAATCTGAGATTCTAAGAATCCAAACAAGCATGAGCTTATTGCAGAAGAGAGCCTTCTGGATGTGAGGGCACTCTTTCTGAGACATCTGTTATCCCACTCATCGCCAGGGCTGTCTAGCCTGATCTGGCTGGCGTGTTGCCTCTTTCTATAAAAGAGTGCAAAGGCATTGGCAAATCTCACCCAAATATATATGAGCCCAGCTGACAGTTTCCAAAAGTTCACTTGGAAGTTAATTATTTGGAACTCAGAACATATTTCCACATAACAGTAATATAGTAGATGATGATTCTATTTCCAGGCTGATGCAAAAGTCTTTTTAACCCTTAATATGCTTCAAATGATACATATTTAAGAGAAAAGGCAGCAAGCCAACAATACAGACCAAAAAAATACAGAAAAGAAAAAAAACATTGGGACAAGGATTTTTTTTCCCTTTAAAAAAATAATATTTACACTGTTCTACACCCTGAGGTGCTAAAGAAAGCAGGCAAGCTTCCTATCCTCACAGAGTTTACTTTCTGTATTTATTTTCCTATTTATTGTTTGTCTTCCCCATGAGAATGTAAGCTCCCTGTGGGCTGGTATCTGATCGGCCTTGTTCTCGAGTACATGCCTAAAGTCTAGAATAATGCCTAGTACGTAGGATGCATGCAATAAATATTTGATACATGGATGAAAAAATAACTTCTAGCTGGGGAGACAGACAATAAACAAGGAAGCAAATAAACATGCAACCAAATATCAGATGGTGATTAAGGGCCATAAAGAACAATTAAGCCAAGAATGCTGGGATAGAGGTGGCTATTTTCGATGGAATCAACATGAAAGCCTTCTCTGGAAAAATGATATTTGCATACAGATCTGAATGATGAATTGAGTGGTACAAGAAATAGGGCAACATCAGACCAGGAAATTTGGACCAATATTCCCAGTGCCAACTAAAATACTCAGACAAAATTTACATAATGCCAAAGGCATTTATTAAAGTGGTGAGGGATTACTGGGCAGAAAGTAGAGTAAGAGGAGGACCATCGCACGGAGCCACTGTTGCCCTGACAACATCTATGCGTACGCAGTAACTATCTGCAAAACGGAGCTGAGCTTTCAATTTGGCTTAAGAGTGGGTCCAGAATGGGAGTAGCACTAGGTACCTTCCAGAAGTAAGTGAAAATTCCTTCAGGAGAAAAAAAAAAAAAATCTTTCACCCTGGGCCTCAAATTATTCCAGAATGAAAATTTCCAGCATACAGCCAGAGGTAACCAGGAAATAAGACAAGGTGAATGACAGCCTGCAGAAACAACAGAAAACTAGAACAGGTCCACAAAGTCTTGAGATATTGGAGTTATCTTCATGGCCAATGGAGCACCTACACTTACTCTGTTCAAAGAAATACAAACTTGAATTCAAACTTGAAAATTTTGTCAGAGAAATCAAATGTGTAGAAAGATCCAGGAGAATAGCTTTGCCGGCAAGTGCAAAGGCACTGGGGCAGAAACAAGCTCGGCACGTTTGAGAGCTAGAAAGTCAATGTGGCAGGAATAGAGCGAGTGAGGGAGAAAGAGGTGGAAGGTGAATTCACAAAGGAAGGCAAATGCCAGATCTTGAGTCTTGTAGGAATTTGGGTTTTATTTTGTGCATCAAGGGAAACCAGAGGGTGGTTTAAAAGATTAAAGCGACATGACTTAATTAACATTTTTTAAATGTCTATAGGAAATAGCCTATAGAGAAGCAAAAATAGATGCAGAGTGGCCAGTTTGTAGATTACTTTATAGCTCAGGGGAGAGATGATGGAAGCTTTGCCTGGGGAAGTGGTGACAGAGTGGGGAGAAGTGGGTTGAGGATGCACATTGAAGGGTAAGCTGACTACTCTTCTGTTGGATTAGACATAGGGTATACAACAAAGCTGCCCACCCCGATATGCTCTCTATATGACCCCATTTCCCCCCGACCCCACATGGTGTCTATTTCTCCCTCAGCAGACAGCTCTGATGAGCACTTCCGGCCCAGACCTTCCTTGCCTTATACCTATAGAGCCAACTGCTTTTTGCAATGTTCTGCCAGGATGTCACCAGACTTTAGACTGAACATGCCCCAAACGCAATTCATTATTCTTGCCTCGAATCTATTTTTTCCTCTTCAATTTCCTATCTCCATTAGTGATACTACTTCTCACTCAATCCTATAAGCCAGAGCCTCTAGATTAATTTTAGACTTCTCGCTTTCCACGGCCAATTGGTAAATGGAGTTGCCAATTCTATCTTCTTAACATCTTTTGAAGCTGTCTGTGCCTTTCTGTTTTCATGGCCTCTGCCCCAGCTTAGGCTTCGGTTCCTCTTTCTAGACTATTGTCCCGGTGGCCCACCTGCTCTCCCCGGTGATGATCTCACTCTCTGCCCATCCGTCCGTCTAAAGGGCACATCTTCCTAAAGTGTAGATTTGACCCTTTGGGGCTGCCGATTGCTTATGAGAAATTCAGACTCCTTAGAATACGTTAGGAGCATGCCTCTGACTACCCTTGATCTCGCTCCAACTTTTCTCAGCTCTTGATTCTTCCCACTACAATCTGGTCTGACCCAGTTACCTATGGTTTTCCAGTTGTGCCTTTATATATGTTCTTAATCTGCCTGGTACACTTTCTCCATCCACAACCCGTCACCTTAGCAAACTCCCAGCTCCTTGTAGAAGCAACAGAAGCACGAGCTTCCCTAGGAAGTCCCCCTCCTCACCTCCCTGCTGCTTGCCTCCTTCCCGAGTTGAGTTAATCATCGGTGAAAGCTCTGTGCTCTGGTCCTCTGCAGTGGTGCTTTTTCACTGATTCGGTTATTTGTTTACACGTTATGTTTACTCAGTGGGTTTCTTGGGGGCAGAGACTGCCCAATGTAACAGTGTCCTCTGCCCCCCGCACTATTCCTGGCACCTAGTGGACATTCGACTAAAGCTTTATGGAATGAATGAAGGTGAGGCTAAGCGAATACCTTGGACTCTACCCTCAAGCCCCCAGAGTGGCCCTCTAGGCTCTGGGCTCCAGGGAGCTCCAGCAGCCAGGGCGTGGGGGTATTTCATGAGTCCCTGCCCAGCAACTTAGTCCTGGGTGTAGGGGCACTACACTGCAGGAGGGCAGGCTCTTTGTTTCTACTTGCACCCAAGAGCCTTCATTAGTGATCACCCTCTAGTTGCCTCCACAAAGGCCCCTGGCAAGGAACATCTGCCCTCTATAACACAGCCCATCTCCCTGGGATCCCTGAGTCTCACCTCAGCCCAGATCTCAGAGCCCTGGGGACTTCATCAGGGAGATCAGCTCCCCTGACACTTTGGACAAAGCTGAGGAGGCACAGGAGGCATGTGCCATAAGTTCACAGGACAGAATATAATACGTGAATGTCAGCAGGTTTCTTTCACTTGTAATTTCTACAACACTTCTGTGACCACCTTGTCCTCCCCTCCTTTTCCTCATGGATAATTTCCTATTCAAGGAAGAGGAGCAGAAAGGGGAAAAAAAGAGAGGATGAAACAAAAGAGGACAATTGGGAAGGGGGAAGGATTGAAGGAAGAAGTAGAAGGGGAAGCAAAGAAAAAAGAAGGGAGGGGAAGGAGACAGAGAGGGAAAGAAATAAGGAAGGAAGGAAAGAAAGAAAGTGAATGAAATAAAGGAAGGAAGGAAGGAAGGAAGGAAAAAGAAAGAAAGAGAGACAGGGAAGGAAGGAAGAAAGGAGGGGGAAGGAGGTAGGAGGGAGGGTTGGAAGGAAGAAAGAAAGGAAGAGAGACGGAACCTTACATTGAGTGAGCAAGCGTGTGGCTGCGGGGTGTAGGGGAAGAATCTGTACTTAAACAGCAGGGACCTCATGGCAGACAGTAAACGTTTAATTGACTAGAGAAAACCGACCACAGAACAAAGCCCTTTTCTTTGTGAGCTATCATATGATAACCCAAACACACTAGCTGCTATTTTCCTGCAGACACGATCAACCACAGCTGTCTGTCTTGGTCTTAGACTGTTTAAACAATAACAACAACAACGCTTTTCAAAAAAATATGTGTGTCTATCAGTCACAAGACCAAAGGAGCGTCTGTGGTAACAACGGTCAATCTGTGACATTCAGGCCTGACCCTCCTGCCTGTCCCTGGCCACCAGATGTCAGCCAGTGGCCTCCTTCGGTCCTCACCCATCAGAGAGCCATCTGGGCCCATGTAGTGCTGGGGGGCCCTGCCCTTGCTGAGGACCGCTCCAGTCCCGGCCCCGGGGGATGGGAAGGAGCAAAGCCAGCTGGGAGCGGAGACAGGATGGGGTTATCTGCGACTGCTACTGGTTCAAAGGTTTCTTTTCAGCCTGGGAATCCAGTTGTTAGCATGAGGGAGGAAGAGGACAGACCTCCCAGCAGCCTTTAAAAGGGGCCCGCGGGAGCTGGGGGACATACCCTAGCTGTAGGGAACATACCCTGGTCCTCACCCCGGGGGTGCTTTCTGGGTGGTCCTACGGTTCTCTGCAGCCCTAGGGGGCAGCTGGATGGTTCCAGACCCCACCACCTCCACTACCAGCCACTCCCCCAACGTCTTCTCTTCCCGCTCTTCCTGCTCCTCCCCCTCCTTCTCCTTCATAATCAGGAACTTGGATCAGCAACAAAACTCCAGCAAGGTAGGCTGGAGTCCGACCACGCGAAGATGCAGACCAGAGGGCCACTGTGCTGCCCGCCCCTCGGCCACAAGAGAATGCCAGGAGGGCAACGACAGGTTAGCTTGCTGACCAAGAGCTTGAATCCACACTTGCCCTTTCTCTGGCTACAGGACCTCAGATCAGTTCTTTAACCAACCAGCCTCAGTCTCCTCACCTGCAAAATGGGTGACAATAGCACCTGGCTCCTACGAGGAGGTCCTGCAGGGCCCTTTGCATAGGGCTAGCGTGGGGGGGGCCACGGGGCAGAAACTGGGTACCGTCTGTAGCCCACAGTCAGTGCTCAGTGAACTCAGTCACTTCACGAACACAATTAAGCACCTACTGAATGCCAGGCTCTATTCCAGGCGCTGCGGGAGCAAGATAGGTGAAAAGGAAATCCTGCTTGCAGGGAGTTCACATTCTGCATCAGAAGATAGAAAGCCCTACGAGAAAAAGAAATCCTGGTTTTGGTGGGGGAGGGGAGAGAATAGAACTGCACTGAAGGAGGGACTGTGATTTTAAATAGAGGAGTCAGAACCCCTCTGATTGATCTTTCTTTCTTTCTTTCTTTCTTCTTTCAAGATTTTATTTATTTATTTGAGATAGAGAGAGAGAGCACAAGCAGAGTGGCAAGCAGAGGGAGAGGGAGAAGCAGGCTTCCCATGGAGCAGGGAGCCCAAAACGGGGCTCCATCCCAGGACCCAGGATCATGACTGGAACCGAAGGCAGAAGCTTAACCGACTGAGCCACCCGGGCGTCCCTACCCCCCCCCCCCACCTTGTGCTGTTTGAATAAAGACCCAGAGGAGGTGAAGGAGCCCAGCCCCAGATGTTTGAAGGAAGAACATTCTGGGCAGAGGGAAATGCGAGTTCAAAAGCCCTGGGCCAGTCATGCACCAGGTACAAATGAGAAGCATCAAGGAGGCAGGTGAGGCGGGAGCTGAGGGAGGGAGGGAGAGAGAGAGGTCGGAGAGGTAATAGTGTGTGTGTGCAGGAGGGGAGGGTGGGAGCAGGGAGAACAACCATGTGGGAACTTGTTGGCCATCGTAAAAACCTTGGAGACTTTTAAGGAGAGGATGATATAATCTGATTAATGTTTTAACCTAATAGCTCAGGCTGATGTGTTGAAAACAGATCGCAGGGGTCAGGAGTGGTGGTAGGGAAGCGAGCTGAGGGCCCCTGCAGTCACCCAGGTGAGAGATTGTGGCAGAAAGTGGGGTGATGAGAAGTGGCCGGGTTCAGGATATAATTTTTAAGGAATTGCTGACAGTGTGATGATGGATTCAAAGGGGAGTGTGGCAAGAAAGGAGTTCCAGGGTGCCTAGCAGGCTTTTGGCCTCAGCAATCGAAAGGATGGAATGGCTGTTTACTGAGATGGCAAGGACTGTAGTTGGGGCAGATGGAGGTTGGGGGGAGCAAACGCTGTGAATTCTGTTCTGGACATGGCGAGAAATTATTACCTTCACAGCACCCAATAAGTCATGCATTGGGGCTCATGGATGGGTGCGTGCCTGCTTAGAGCACTGCCTCAGCCACAGGAGGACTCCCGGCTGTCCTCTCTAGCTCTCAATGGAGGACCACCAGTGTCCCGGTCCACAGCCCCAGCTAACGGCCACATGTGTATGAGGACATCTTAAGCCATCCTGGTATGGTAAAGGCCTCTAGAGGCCATGAGTCACACGAGTGACCCTAGACATGACCAGGCAAATCCTCCAGTTGAGCCCAGCCCAAATTACCCCAAAGCTTTCCAGTTTGTTCTACAGTGATAGATAACTGGGACAATCGTGTTATGTCTGATGACGCCTTATGGACATTCAGGTTAGGATGTCAGGTAGGCAGTTGGATGTCTGAGTCTAGTACCCGGCTGATAACATCCAGTTATCTTCGTGGGACATCAGCACATAGATGATAGTTAAAGCCATGGTACCACTACCAGGGAGGTCAGTAGAGGCGGGAAGTCCAAAGACTGAGCTCCCGGATACAACATTTAGAAAGGAAGAGGAATTACGGAAGTGGCCAGGAAGGCCCAGCATGTGCAACGGGAGAAAAGCCAGCCATGAGAGACACCATGGGAACCAAGTCCCTGGGCCTGTCACTGGTACAAAGAAGAAACCAGTTATGTCAAATACTGCTAACTGAGCCAATGAGATGAGGGCCGAGAACTAAACACTGGATTTAGGCAATGAATATCCTCCGTTACCTTGACCAGGCTTAGTCACGGCTCTCAGTAACAACCCTTTTGAGGGATTCTGTTATGAAGGAAATAGGGAACTGGATTCAGAGTGGTAGAAAGATACAAGGTCAAGAGTGTATGTTTTAAGGTCGGGAGCGTACCATTTATGGATGGCAATGATCTAGAAGACAGAGGCAAATCACATGGTGCAGGAAACGGAGGGATTTTCTGGATGATGCCCTTGAGTAGGTGGGTGGGAATGGGAACTGGGGTGTAAGAGGGGGCTCTGGCCTTGGCTGGGAGCAAGGATGGGGCATACTTAATGTGGGAGGCAAGGCAGAATATGTGGGCACTGGTGTAGGTTGGTGGACAGGTGTAGGTAGAACACAGAGTGTCTTTGCTTAGGTTTTCTCAGCAGGATCATGGCTGAGCTTGAGTATAGGAGGGGGTAGTATTGGAAGGTGTGGGAGAAAGGGGATAGAAATGAATGGTAGCTATCATGAATCATGGGAGATTCCCTGTAGGAAGTGAGGCTTCCCATCCCATTGTCACTACCCAAGAGCTCAGGAGGCCTGCTCCGGCACGTCCCGGGTTTACAGCCCATAACATGGAGCGACTCTAACTGGCACCATTGTGCACAGACAAAGGCACCTCTTACTTCCGCCTTGACCTGGAAGCCAAGTCTGTGCAGATATGGGGCCGCCATGTGCGTAGGAGGGTCTGAACTTTTCCCTAGACCCAGGCTGTGAATCCTGATTAGCCTGAGCCGATCACCAAACTGCTGGTCTCTTTGCTAGTGCTTGTTCAGGGTACAAGCATGTGCTGCGATTCCGATGAATAATATGAGAGAGGAGGTCTGCTGGCAGCCGATGGGAAGAGATTTTCCCTTACGATAAAAAGAGAACTGTAGAAGGAATGATGTCTTTTCTTTGCTCCCCAGGGTTGTATCTGAGTGCAGAATCTAGAGCTGAAGAGCTACATTGTGACTGGGTCTCTGGGCAGGGGGTTACACACTGGAGAAGGCAGGCCTCCAATGACATCACTGAATCACTGATCCCAACCCCAGAGCCTCCTCCTTATCTCCAGATTTCTTAGTATTTATAATGTTCTTATGTATTTACCTTGTTGACTGTGTCCCTTTTTTGTTGGTTCATCTGTGATTTGCAACTAGAAGAATTCTGATACACAGATTAACAGAAAAAAAAATGCATGCAGAATTGAGTTTGGCCTTACTAAGGACACAAATTCAATTCAATGGAACAGAATTTGTAGGTGGGATGTGGGGGGATGGAGATGGGGTGGGGGACTGCCCATGTGCAGGAGGCAGGGACCTCTGCTAACAAAGGTAGAGGCCGGAAGGTAGACTGTTCTGGAAAACCACAGGGTAAGTTCAGTTCAGCTGGCTTGCAGAGTGTGTCTAGAGGAGGGTGCGCTTAATGGTGGAAAGTTACATCAGGTCAGGCTTTGAGAGGCCAATAAATTAGGGTTCACTCAGCTTAGAAATAGCAGCCCTGAGAGCGTTTCTCAATAGGCCAGTAACCCTATCAGAGCTGAGCGTGGGAAGATCCAGCTTTAGCAGAGGGAGTAAAGGCATTTCTTCTTTGGCCCAATAACTGTTTTAGTTATTTGCCATGCCCTCAATATGCACACACACTCATATAGACCCACCTAAAGCTTCAGCAAGGGTAACCAAGAGAGAATGGCCTGCCCACTCGATGAGAGGGAGGAGCGGGGACCAATGGCCTTCTACAGACTTCACCCCTACTTCCTGCATCCCGCCCCCTTCTTTTATGCTCCCTCCTCCCTGCAACGATGACAGAGAGCCCCCATTCCACTTAAAACCTGCCTCCAGAGCCCAAATGTGCGCCAGGACAGAGGTCTCTAGCCTCCAATCTCTATCTTTTTCATACACCAGGGTTCCTATCAGTCATAGTACCCTTTGCAGAATACCAGGAAATATTGATACATTTAAGTCCAAAATATAGCCTCTGATTTAGCACAAAATTACATATTTAGTTACTGTATGCTTAAGTTGCTTAGAAATGTTAAATTTAATTAAATTTACAGGCACTAACATACAATATAAAACCACAACCATAAGCCCAAACACCTGTCCACAGAAAAAACAAGCTGTCGAATGAAGTACCAGCGGCTATGTCTGGGCCCATTAATATTCATTTGCTACTTGCTAATTCTTTCTGTCATCTGCTAGCACTGGCCAGTGAACAAGGAATAACACGTGCCAAAGATTTAATAAAAATGTAGAGAGAGAAAAAAAGTAAAAGCTGGAGAAATTCTATCCATTAACTTAATTTTTTCTGGGAATCAGTACATTTCTTCATTCATCCAACAAAGATTGATTGAGCGGTTACCAGGGACCAGGAGCTATGCCAAGCGGAGGAGACACAAGGAAGTAAGGCGCAGTCCTGCCTCCCAGAAGATGGCTGGGGGTGGGGGGCGGATGAGAAAAATGCTAGCAGGACAAGGGGAAGTGAGTGTGATGGGTCAAATGAGGGGGATCATAGAGCCTGGGGCCGGAGAGGGGGCTTCGTGGAAGAGGAGCTATGAGACGTCAAGTCTGGAAGATCAACTCAAGTTTTCTAAGCCAGGACTTGTCAGAGTGTGGGGTTTCACACCCAGGACAATGTTCACAGAAGTGGAGGTCGAGGCTAAAGCAGCAGACAGTCATCGACTTCTACAATTTGTGACATAGTTGCCATTCAAATGTCATCTGCCGTTACCATAATTTTATAGATGGAAGGATATTTTAGTACCAAATGGAAAAGAAAGAAGTGCATCATTTTAGGAAAAAAAGAGCGGTCCTTTCATTGGTCTAAAGTCAGTTTTGGGAAGAGCTTCTCACACTGAATTGTCTTATTTGGCAGCAGATTCTAGAAAACATGAACTACAGAGTTATAGTGGGGGGGGGGAGGCTGGGGAAGGTGCCACAAGCAGAGGAAGAGGAACAGGGACAGAGGTTCTGAGGCAACTGGGAACCCTGGGTGTGGGGGAAGGAAGGAAGCAGAGCCGACCAGACCCCAGGGCTGCAGCATGGCCTCCCCCGCCTTCGGTACATTTCCTCCCAGCACCAGGCAGCGGAGGAGGGAGGTGTGCTGGGACTCCTCTACAAAACAAGTTACAAATTATATTTTATGATTGTGTTGACATAAAAAAGAATATAATCTTTATCTCTCATAGTTCTGTTTTCCTCGCTTCTGGTGTTAAAAGAACTTAGATTTTTGTGGGCCGCTGCAGGTATTGGAGGCCTAAGGCGCTTTGCCTGCGATGCCTAGTAAGCGAGGCCAGACCATCCGAAGATTTGGGCAGCATCCAGCGGGGTGAGGTCCCAGAGGACCTCGGTGTCACTGTAACTGCCTCAACGGCTCTGGAGAAGTCGGCCCTGTGGGGAAAGCAGGGCACATACTAGAGGAGGGAGACCAGTAAAGGCACAGGCTGGCCAGAGACCGAAGAGGTGCGCATCTCCGGTGAGCGAGCACAGCCGGGATTAGATACTCAGGTGGGCAAAGGGCCTCTTGCCAATGGTCAATGGGACAGGCTGGCCTTTCTGGCTTCAGGAACAGTAAGCAGCAGGAACCTGCCTTCTCTAGAAACCCGGCCAGATGGTCTAGCATCCTGGGCTTGGCCTGATCCACATTCTGGCGGCCAGGGCAGACCCAGCCTTCCACAACCCTGAGCCACTCCTCCACCAAAGCCCTGCCTCAAATGCCACCTCTATTATGGACTGGATAAAAGAAAACTAGATTTTAATCCTGCTGTCCTTTTTTTCAGTCTCAGGGGTGTGCTTATGGGAGGTGGGGGTTGGGGGCTGGGACCGATGCTCTTTTCCTTGCTTCTGCTCAAAGGAAGTCTTAGCTAGGGTATGCGGGGCCAAAGGGCAAGTATCAAGGTCACTTAAATCTTGGAGCATTTGAGCTCACTGGTGGGGAGAAAAGGGACAGGGGAGGGAGGGGGGAGAAGGAGAGAGAAAGAAATAGATGCAGAGAGAAAGAAAGAAGCATGGTAGGAATACATAGCAGGAGCCCAATTAATGTTTCTGAAAACACGATGTGTCCCTACAAGAATGTGGACTCATATGCCACCCTGATTTTTCTAATTTAGCCTAGGTAAGAGAAGTCCAAGGCGGGTGCATGATAATAAAAATTGAGGGAATCAAAATGGACAAAAATGTAAATGTCTACATGGAATAGTGTCTAAGTGAGTAAATAGGATTTTCATGCTGTCTGCCAATGTCTTCTCCCCCCATATTTTATAGTGAAAACATTCAAAGCTACAGAAAACTTGGAAGACTAGCCCAGGGAATACTCATGTGTCCCTCCCCTAGATTCGCTAGCTAGCGTTTTGCCACATTTGCTTTTCCTCTCTATGTCTCTGTCTCCGAATGTGTGTGTACACAGGAGTTTATTCATGTGTGTGTGTGTATTTTTTTCTAAACCATTTCCAAGCAAGTTACAGACATCAGGACTCTTCACCATGCAACTGCTAAGAATAAAGACACACTCCCCAAATATCATCATCAAGCTGAAGAAATTTAACATTGATGCAACAGAATTATCCAATATGTAGTTTAATTATCTGAAAATATGTTTTGTAGCATCTCTATAATCCAGGATCCAATCAAATTTGCTTATTGCAATGCGGTTGCTCTATCTTAGTCTCCATTAATCTAGAAGAGTCCCCTGCCTTGACTTCTTTGTCTCAGAGAAAGGATTTGCTTGTTGTTCCCTCATGATTATATTCAGGCTGTTGGAGACAAAAATCCCACACGGGGGATGGTGTGCCTCCCACTGTGGGTATCAAGAAGCTGGAGGGCCATTTGACCTCATTGTGAGGCCAAGTTTCATTATTTGGTTAAAGGAATGGCCATCAGAGATCTCCATTGTAAAGACCACTTTTGACCTTTGAAATTAATAATTACACTGTGGGTGTTTTTTTTGTTTGTTTTTAGAGGCCAAACGCTATCAACTTTTCTTAGAAAAACCATCTCTCTTCCACTGTCCCATCCAAATCTCCCACTACTGGCATGGTGAGCCTTAGAGCTCATACCAGCCTCCCGGAGGATGCTCTGAGAGCAGGAGGCTTTGTGACTGTAATAATTAATAATCATAACTCTCGTAATGCTTCTGTAGCAACTTACAGTTGGCATGGCATTTTTGCCCATATTACAGCTTTTTGTTTTTGCCAAATTTCCTTTTCCTTGTGCAGCAGGCTTAGAATCATTCAATCATTCATTCACCTGTCCGTTTATCCTGACCACGTGCCAGGCGCTGAGCCAGAGGCAGGGGACTTTCCAAGATGAGAGAGGGGATCCGATCCCGTGAGCAGACACGTAAACCACAGCACAGCGTGAGGACCACTGTAGGGGAGGAAGTCACTCCGGTGGGGGGAACGTGGGGAGGAAAGCACTCCTCCCCCAGGAGAGAATCACAGAGAAGTGGAAGCCATATCGCCAACCTGCCCTAGCAATTATCACGTGTGAAAATGTATTTCCTCCTCTTTAAGGAATGACCAGCTGGGCTTTATGTCACTGCAGCTGAACATGCCCCAGTGTGTAACTCGTCATGGCCTTGCATTGCAGATAAGGACATTAGGTCCCCAGGAGCAGCATGAGTTTTCCAAATGATACTCAGCTCGCAAGTGCCCCAAGAGGTTCCTGATCCGGAGTGCCCCATTCCAAGTCCCGCGCATCTCTGTGGCCTGTCCTGGTCTCTTAGGGGAGACCATCTCGGGTGCACTCTTGACTCCCCTCCTCTGGACCCAAGCAGATGTGGCTAGACAGGAGAAAAATGCCCAGGCACAGTCAGTTACTCAGGTGGCATGAGCCTTGGTCATTTCCTCCCAACCCACTGAGTGATGGGCGTCTCAGTCTCAGAATCGGGAGCAATTTCTCAGCTGCAGCATTATCCACACAGACAGGTAGGGGTGCGCCCCGTTAGTTAATCAGCCCAAACAGACAGATAGGGGGTGCACACAGTTAGTCAAACTGCCCAAACAGCGGAATGGACTGTCTCAAGGACACAAAGTGCTCCATGAATAATTCCCGTAAATCCGGACCCAGTCCCCAGTGACTGAGTGTATAAAAGACGGAAGGGCCAGAGCAGGAACAGGACTTAATGGAGGGGAGGAATCTATGGGGGCTGAGGCCAGAGAGTAGCTCAGCAGAGCGAAGAGCAAGGCTCACCAGCTTGCTGTGAATTTCAAGTGTGGGAGCAATTAGGCAAGAGCTATTTACAGACAGAAGGAGAAAAGGTGAGCTCAGCCGCTCCATCCCGTGTGCAGGCTTGTCGCTGAGACGGTCACCCTCGCTAAAGGCTGTGAAATGATCCCAGGGGTCATCCTTCTGGAACACAGAGCCGACGGTTGGCCCCATTTAGAATACCCTTTCGGAGCTCTCAAAGAGGCATCAAATATATATATATACACACACACACGGAGGTGAAGAATTCTAAAAGCTTGGCCGCTCATTGTCCCACTTCACCGGAAATCATTTCATTAGAGAACGCCGACGCACCTGTGTTTGTGGTATGTGGTATGTTGTGCAGTGTGGCGTGTGTGTGCACATGTGCACTTGTGTGTAAAGGAGGTAGTGGCGGGGGGGGGGGGCGGATGTGGTGGTTTCTTTGCCAGCATTTGCCTTTTTATTTTGTTTTGTTTTTTTGTTTTATTCCCCCTGCTGTGCTCCACCCCTAGAATAAGCTGAGGCAGTGTAAGTTACAATTTATTAGCTGGTTGCTATGGGTTACACCAGTGCTCCACAGATATTCCCTTCAGAAATAGTAACATTTAATGTAATGTAAAACAGAATACTGTATCACCACTTGGTTGGCTTTTGCTGGCTTGCAATATTATATCCTTCCCTGCTGAGATGGAAGCCTGGGGAAATTAGCTGGGGCCGTTATTTTATTATGGTGATGGGTGTCTGCCATACCCCTGGGCCCGTGAAAAAGATCTTGCAAACCAAAAGCGTCTGGGAGAGTGGGGTGCCAGCTGATAGTGCCATGCGGTGCCCAGAGACCCAACGATCGTTTCATCTTCTTGTTCATTATTTAAGGCAGACTTCTGGAAGCCGAGTTCCTGTGAGCCTGAGGCCAGTTACCATTTCGGGGAGGCCAGCCGTAACTACCGATGGATTTTATTTATTTTTCCATCTGTAGAACATTCCTAGCAGGCCGGTTAACACAAATTTGTGGGCTGATCGATTTTGAGGACAATATTTAGCTGGAAGGGTCACACAAAAGGAAATGGGTAAGAGATAGCAGTTGTTCAATTAAAAAAAAAACACAGTGCAAGAGAGATCGGTGTTTTCGGGCCACCTACAACCTTGCTCATCTGCCCCTCTCTCCATCACCCCCGCAGCTCCCCACCATGTCACCCAGGGCATGCGTTCGGTCTCTCGACTCTCTGCTCACACACGTCTCTCTCCCGTTCATGGAGGTCTGCTGCTGTCTTCCCCTGCAGCTCACTGGGTCAGTCTACAGGTGTCTTCTTCCCAAACAGGGCTTACCTCTATACAAGGGCTGGGTCCAGAGGGTCTGTGTTCAAAGCCTGGCTCTGCCGCTCTCGGCTGTATGACCTTGGGCGAGTCACAGCTCTTTGGAGCCTCGTTTCCTGTTTTAAAAAAATGGGGTGACAGAATTCACCTGTTTGCTTTTCCTATGGATTAGAGGTGGGCATTTGTTCCTCCCTCCTTCCGGTCTGCCGTGGCACCTTCTGTCCCCCTCTGTTGTGGCTAGCGTGCTCTGGACTGTCAGCCTCTCTTTGTCAGTCTTCGTCATAGTGGCAGCCACTAGACCCAGAGAGAGCAAATGTAGTCTCTTGGGTTCAGATGCCTTGGGCTGCAAGTAACAAAAGACGCAACTCACAATGGCTTAATAATGAGGAGACTTATCATGCCCGCCCCATAAAGAGAAGTATTGTCCCTCATCGATGACCCAGTTTCTTCGGCTGTACTAGCTGTTGTATCCAGACCAAAAGGCAGTATCGGCTTCTCTTTTTACGAAAGGCAAAGCTTTTTAGAACCCTCTTGCCTGATCCAGTGGACTTCTGCTGATGTTTCTGGCTAGGATTATGTCATGTGTCCTTTCTGAAACCAATTACAAGCACAGGGAAAGGGAATACTATGAATGGCTCAGTAAAACACACAGTCATGAGTAGGATAGGTTGTCAAATAATATTTGGGGTTCTGTTACAAAGGGAAAAGTATGGGGGTAAGGTTATCTTGAATAAGCAACCACACGGTTCCTGTAATGGCACCCATCCATCCATCCATCCATCCATCCATCCATCCATTCATTCATTCATTCTTCAACAGTTACTAAGTACCCAGCCTGCATTAGGCATTGTGCTAAAAGCTGTGAACAGAAAACATAAACCCTGCCCCTAAAGGAACCAACATTTCAACAGGGAAAGAGATAGTGAACAGGGAACCAGATAAACAAGGTAAGTATAGATTGTTTTAAGTATCCAAAAAGAAATAAGTAGAGAGCAGACAGGAGCAGAAGTGGTCAGAAGGTCAGACCCTGAGTGGTCAGAAGGTAACATTTGGTAGAGTATGAAGCCCGAGTCAGGTGAAGATTAGGAGGAAGACCATTTTAGGTAGAAGGACCAGCAAGTGCAAAGGCCCTGAGGTGGGAAGGAGGTGGCTATGTGACTAGAGCAAAGTCTGCGCTTAATGACTGATCAAAAGTTGCTCCTGGAACCTAGCCCAGCTCCTGCCCCAGGCTGGAAACAGATCACTGGCAGCAACTCTAGCTTCCCGGAGCCTCTCCTGCCCAGACTTGCAGCCCAACCCAGGTCAGAGGCACAGCTGCCGAGTCCACAGGACAATGGGCTCAGTTGTGGGCTCACCTTTGTGAAGATAGGAAAAGCCACCATGGTTTGGATGAAGAACACATTAATGGGGTCAAAGGCTTCTTTGGGCACCGCCTGGTTTAGGTAGCAGCCATTTCCTCTGCCACACTGCTGGGGGGAAAGAAAGACAGGGGCAACGTAAGCATGGAGCTGCTTTCTCTGTGTATCTTAATGTGTTTTCCCCGGGTAGCCCCCCCATTATGGTGGGCTGGGCCGGCTGCTGCTCCTTCATGTGGAGGCAGGGCAGGGCAGCTCTGCCAAGCTCTGAGAAGGCGGGGGTTGGTGTTCAGGACTGTTGGTATAGTACTCTCCCCCCGACCACCACCCCTTTCTATAGCGGCTGGGCGGACATAGGATTGACCAATGAATGGATCTCCAAAGCTTCTTCCATTTTTGAGACTGCTCAGTCCTCTGTTTCCTCCCCTGGTCTACAGCAAACACCACTCTCCTAGATTCAAGCCACCCCTGTGCATCCCAGCCTGGCCCGGCCAGGACAGAGAGCAACGAGGTCTTCCTTCTCCCTTCCTTCTTCTGTCAGCAGGACACCAGGCATGCTCATCGGACTTCCCCCGGAGGCCGGTCTCCCACCCTGCTGTTTCCGGGCAGCCATTTTTCCCAGAAAGCGGTCAGCAGACCTAGCTCAAGTCTTGGTTTCCTTTAAAGCTCTGGGGAAACAAGAGTAGGTTCACAGGGGGAGCAGATGAAGCCAGATTCACATCAGTTTCCTGTTCCTGGCTCCCTACCCAATCCAGGACATCACCTGCTCTGTGTTTCTCCTACCCACAGCCTCCCTGAAGTCCCTGGCACCCTGCTGGGGGAGCCGAAGAAGGAGAACAGGTTCCTGCCACCCATGTGACCATACCACAGGGCAGGGTCACTGAGCCTCCGGGGGACTAGGAGTGTGGTGAGATGCCCCAGCTGTCTGCTGGTTGAGGTAGAGGCCACCACACTATCCAGGGCCCCTGCTTCCTTCTGACTTGGAGCTGGGCTTCTGAGTCCTTTCCCTGGAAAGGTCAGCTGTGTCCTGGGAGCTCCATGTTTGACTTTTGCCATCGATCTCCCCACCTCCCTCCCTTCCCTGTCGTGAGTCTGTAGGCAAGTCTTCACAAACACAGCGGGGTTCTTCCTCTGGAGCTCCGGAAATCCAGGTCGAAATGGGTGGGAGGGCAGGTCACTCCACCATCCCATGCATCTAAAATCTGAGCTCTTTCCCCAGCCTGCTGTGGAACAGTAGTGCCAACAAGAGTGTGGAGGTCAAGGCCAACTAGCTCATTTTGTGGATGAGAAAACAGAGGTCCAGAGAGGCAAAGCCACTGAGCATGGGTCACAGAACTCATGGCAGGGCTGGGCTCCCCATGTCTCCTGATTCTCAGTCTGGGTCTCTGTTTGCTGGATCTTCTGCCCTCCCAGGTTCAGAGTTTTATGAAGGGTCCTTTTCAATTGGAGCACCTTCCTCTTCAGTCCCTATACTGCTACCACACTTGCACGACCTCTGATGGGGAGCCTCAGCCATGAGTGGCCCTCCTGGTTCGTCTTGAGGACAAGAGCTACCTTTGTGGCTCTCCCTTCTAGCACACACGGGGGATCAACACGTATTGACAAAATCAGATTATGGCATCACTTCCCATTTTCTCCTTATTCTCTGGCATGTTAACAGGAGTGCTATGAAAAATAAATGCATATTTTCTGCTCAATTAGGTGAAGTAAACTTAGACTGTTGTTTTTGCAGCAAAACTTAGAACTTCTAATAGGCTAAAGGGTGCTGGGACAATGGCCACCAGGTATGAGCCCTATAACAACTGCAGAAAGTGCGCTCGGTGACACATTTGGGGAAATGCTGTGTGAGGTGCATACATAGAAAATCAGAGCCTTCCTTGCTCCCTCACTAGGAACTTCTGGTTTCCTGGGACAGCCAAAGCGCTGGCTAGCCTCTGAGATGAGTGTTCCTCCAACCCAGCCAAGCAGCCTCTCCATGGCCTCGGGGCCCCTGTGGGGCGGGCCAGCGCCCAGATCGCCCCATGTGTACAGGTGGGGCTTCTGCAGTGCCTGAGACATTTTTTTGCTCCCTGCTCCCCACTTCCTGGAACAGAGTTTAAGGAAGCCAGCTGGGCTTTTGGCCCAGGAGACAAGACATGAAATGAAGCCTGTCTTCCGACAGGCATTCTTCTGGCTTTCCTTCAAGTGGGATTTTGACTGTAGGACTGGGTTTAAACATTGAATTTCAATTTTGTACACACACACCGAGAGGCCCTGGGGCAACGGGGGCGTTTGAAATGAACACCAGCCCAAGTCCTCTACCTGCCAAGTGTTCGATTAAGCTGCTTAGGTCTGTTTCCACCATCCTGTCTTTCAAATATTTATGTGGCAGATTATAGGCAAGCTTCAAAGGCAAGGAAATGCAAATCTGTTCTATAAATCATAGAATAACACAGCTGCTGTCTTCCTCGGAGTGACAGCTTACGAACGCCAGCATTTCTGTCTGCAGAAGGAGTGGTGGGAGGTGGGCTTTTTGCTCTCATCCAGGACGGGTGTGCGTGTGTGTGCATGTGTGTGTGTGTGTGCGCGCGCACGCGCGTGTGCGCACACATTGGAGGTACAAGAGAGAACAGGAAGTTCTAACCATATTTGCCTGTTTGCAGAAGAGCAGATTTTATTTGTATTTTTTTTCCCCGCTAATTTCCCAGCAGTTAGGGAGTTAACTAATGTGAACTAAGGAGTTAACTAATCCTAACCAACTTGTGGAGGGATAGGACCTCTCCAGGGATCTGAGGCTGCCAGGGAACTAAGGATGTGAGTAGCTTTCAGTTCTGGGGAAATGTACCTAGAACGTAAAGTAAGGCGGGGAGAAGTCACTAAGCAAGAAGTTGGAGAATTTCAGAACCAAATTTAGTTTAGGCTAAATGTGTAAAAAGGAAATTGTGCATTGCAAATAGGTGTGCACATCAAGGTCTCCCCCAGGGTCTTAACAATCTGCTAGTGGAGGCCCCAGGACGCTGAAGATGAGGCCTTTGTGGGCTCTGTTCGGCTGTTGCCCCAACACACGGAGCTGGCACAGTGGCGTCGGTGATACTTTCACATCCGCCAAGACCAACGCTGGGGTTTATGGTCCTTGCCCAGCAGCTGCATCTGGCCCGTTGTCGTCCTGTGCCAGTACCTGGGGAAGGCTACACCCTGCAGCTTGCAGAGGCCCGGGGGAAGGCGGGGTGCAAGAGGAAATGTGTTGGGAAAAGTTTTGCTGGGTATTAGTCAGCATTCTGCTGCAAGTGACTCAGACCCCTTTAGGCAATAGGTGAATTTTCTGGGTCATAGAAAGGAGTACTGAATAAACAAATCACAGGGCAGGAAAGGATGGAGGTAGCTGGGCTTGGGAACATCTGGAATGAACTGGAACACTGCCGGGGCTCTCGGCCATCACCTATCTTTAATTTTTCTCTGTGTTGGTTTCGAACATGGCTGGAAAGCACTAGTGGATTTTGTACCTAACACCTTTTGCCACTCTCAAGTCCTATTTTGAATAATCCCAGGGAAGAACTATGATTGGCTCAGATGGGATTGGGTGCCCATGCCTGGGCCAATCAACTGTCGGGAGGGGGTGTGGGTTCATATAAAAACATGGCAGCTCTTACAGTTGTGATACTAAAAAGCGGAGGTCTTCCTCGCAAAAGAGGTGGGAGAGCTCTGGGCAGACAATACAATAACCATCTACTAGAGCCAAGAGAGAGCTAGAAAAAAAATAGAACAAAGAAGTGAAAGGAAGCCATGGAAGATGGTGGGATAAATTAGTTACATGTTGGAATTCCACTGATTTCTTCCCTGAAACTCTGTTCCATAGGATTTTTAATGATGCTAAATTCTCCTGGCTGTCTTTTATTTCTTCTCCTCGGTGGCCCTGGGTCATCCTCTACTCTCTATTGAGGACTCCCTCAAGATGGCAATCCCTTTGCTCCCTTGTTTCTAGAGAAGACCAGTAGACTGCTTCCTTCCAAATGCATGAAAAAGCCCTTCCTGTGAGGACCCTCCCCATATCTTTCAAAAGAAATCTATACTTGAAAATTGATAGGCACTTGGGTGGCTCAGTCCTTAAGCATCTGCCTTCAGCTCGGGTCATGATCCCGGAGTCCTGGGATGGACTCACATCGGGCTCCCTGCTCAGCAGGAAGACTGCTTCTCCCTGCTTTTCTCTCCCCCTGCTTGTGTTCCTTCTCTCACCGTCTGTGTCAAATAAATAAATAAACAAACAAACAAACAAACAAACAAATAAATAAATAAAAGTTTTCTTAAAAAAAAAAGAAAAGAAAATTGATTAGTCACTTTTAATGCTTTGCTACTCAAAGTATAGTCCCTGAATCAGTGGTATCAGAATCCCTGGGAACTTACTGGAACTGCAGGAGCTTGGGACTTTCCCCAAACTGCTGAATCCATCTATATTCTAACAAGATGACCAAGTAGTTCATTAATTTGAGATGCGTCACTTTAACCAGTTGCAAATTAAACTCATAACCTTTCTGCTGTCGGTGCCCAAGTAAATATTTCTCCACAAATTTCCCATCAGTCAAAAGCAACCACTTTCATATACATGTTTTATCTTTTTTTAAAGATTGGTTTATTTATTTGAGACAGAGGAAGAGAGCACATATCCTTGTACACATGCAAGTGGGGGGGGACCAGAGAGAGTGAATCTTTAGGCAGACCATGCTGAGCACAGAATCCAGCTCTGGGCTCTATCCCATGACCCATGAGGTCATGATCCAAGCAGAAACCAAGAGTCAGGTGCTCAACCCACTGAGCCACCCAGGCGCCCCGAAAGGTAACCACTCCTAAAAACTCAGACTCATGATAACCCTCAAAATTATTTTTTTAATACTTTCTTGTCTTCCTAATCTATATCCGATCTGTTGTTAATTTGTACGTATTATTCCCACGGTCTTAGTGGTCTGTTGTTCCCAGCCATGCCCTCATCATCTATAGCAGGCTTTAATAGACACATTTGCCGGGCAGCCTCCTCATTTATAATTTTTTTAAATGGATCTAATAATACTAAGCCTCATTTACATATTTACATATTTACATATTATACAAATTTAATGCATAATTATTTTCATCCTTGTAGATGTAGTTTTCAACCACGGTTTTGTGAACAGTTGTAGGGAATACTGCAAACAATATATTATGAATTAGAAGGCACCATAATTTATGACTGTCTCGCTGATGATTATAAGCAGGAACTTTATTCCCTTTGTTCCAAACCCACCTACGCCGATTTGGCTGTTCCCAATCAGTTCAATATTAGTAGCCCTCCATAGTTAGAGCCTGGCGCCGATGCAATATACCACAAAACAAATGAAGCTTAAATATGAGAACTCTCCATTTGATGGCCCTCTTCCATGGTCCTGGGAGGGTCCCTAGCCATCTGTTTTCATGGTGGATGTTTTACAAATTTTGCAGAGGACAGATATTTGAACCACAGTCAGGTAAGTCACCTTCTCTTTCCTTTATGAATGTCTTTCTGCCAAACCCCATTAGTCAGGTGGCGTTGAGGGCTCTGGGCATTTTGGAGAACTAAAATAGAAAGTTCAGTTGGTAATATATTGAGTTTGGGTTGAGTGGGCTGTGTTTGTGTGGTTTGCAGACACTTCCACACACAGTTAACTGACTCTTATCTGTCCTCTGCAGGAATGGACTTACTGCCCACTGGGCAAACTTTCCCATTGACGTGATGGGCAAATGTAGCAGCAGATGGCCTACCGTGAAACACATCTATTCTAGGCACCAGCACTGGATGTTTAAGGGGAAAGAAAGAAGAGCAGGACTTTATGTGCAAAGCCAGAAGCTACGCTATGGAGAGTTTTTCCAATTAAACAGAGAAAATGATAATCGGAAGATTTGGTTCTCATCAATTCTTAGTAAGGGAAACTCTGTTGGGAATATATGCTATGTGCAGTGTCTACGATCTTAAACACTGCCTGCTATTTTTTTCTTTTTTGAAGACAATGTGCAAATCAAATTTATCAGAATTCCTCTATTTGTAGGGCGCAAGTCTTATGGAAGAACTACAGTGAACATGTCCATTAGTTGCATGTTTTATGAATTTTAAAAATTAATGACTCACAAAAAAATTCAATCAACCAAGTTAGAGGAAGAATAGAATTGTTTTATTTCTAAGGAAAATATTACATAGTTGTATCTATAATATATAGATCATATACATGTATATATTGTATTATAGCTATTTTATGTACCAGCATTTATTATATATCATTACATATCAGCTGTTAATAAAAAAAGTTATGCAGTTTTCTGGATCTTTGTGCATTTATTAACTGTTTATAATTCAGAATTTGCTATTTCTTTTCTCATTGTATATAAATATTCATTTTGGGACCTAATCTTGTTGTTGTTATTTTTAATATATATATATATTTTTCCCCATGAGGGCCCTCAAATATTGGATCTGACCTCAGCTAGGGGAAGATACAGTTCTTTTTTTTTTTTTTTTAAGATTTTATTTATTTGACAGAAACACAGCTAGAGAGGGAACACAAGCAGGGGGGGTGAGAGAGGGAGAAGCAGGCCTCCCGCCGAGCAGGGAGCCCCATGTGGGGCTCGATCCCGGGACCCTGGGATCATGACCCAAGCCCAAGGCAGATGCCTAACCACTGAGCCCCCCAGGCGCCCCACAGATGCGGTTCTTCCCCTTGATAACCTTGCTAGCGGGCCATTCACTTGGAGTCAGAGCCCGGCTCTTCTGAATCAGCAACGGCACCCAGGCTTATTAGGGATGGAGCCCAGGTGGGAGGAAAGCACTTGCTGGATTCTTACCCTCTGTCTGTGCAAGGTGGGAAGCATCTGTAGAATATTTTATTCAATCCTCTTGACCATCACTCACAGCACCAACAAAAAGCATTTCTAACCTACAGCATGCTTGTGATGATGATAGTTGAAGACAGAAAGATGTCGGGGCCAGAGGACCTGCCGACTCGGGGAAGAGGACGCAGCGGCAACAGAGGTGGGACGCTCAGGGCCACCTGACCTTGGATTTCACCTTGATCACTTTGGCCCTAGGTCTCAGTGACAATGTAATTATCGAAGATGACAACCTGGTGTTTCCAGGGGCTTTTGAACTGAGAAGCGAGCCCTGCCAGGTCTGCTGGCAAAGCCCAGCACACGAGGCTGGGTGGCTAGCAGCCGCGCCTCCAGCCTTGAGAGGAGAGCCATGAGAGGAGCACAAAGCTATGGAACACCAGGGGGGAAAGGGGGTGAGAAGCACCCCGAGAGCCTCCAGGCTCCAGTTGTACCCATCACCCCTGCCCCTCTTGCTTGGATTACGACCCCATAAATTCTGTGTATAGCTGGAGCTGGTCAAAGTCAAATTTCTGTCACTTTTTCAGACCAAAAATGTTTTCAACAAAGCACGAACTAAGGCAGCAGAATTATAGAGCTTGAAAAAGTAACAGAAACGGGGGGAGGGAGAATCAAATTTACCGTCTTGGAGGCCCACATACATTTCAGGGTACAGGGTATAGATCTGAAAAAAGGGGCCTTGGAATTTTAGCTCCAGAAGACAAACATGACTGTTGGTTTCGCGAGCTTTGGAGGGTGGGATGGGACGGCAGCAACGGAAGAGTCCCTTTCTCTTGGTAAGAAGGGGAGGACAGGGTGACCATGTGTGAGGATGAGGACACCTGCATGGGAACGCACAACATGAGGGTAGAGACCGGGAGAGGTGGTGGCCTTTGGAGCAGCATCACAGGTGTTCCCATCACCCATGCTGGGTCACTCCCTGGGAGCAAGGGGCTTGAAAGCACATGGCAAGTTTTTCTAGGAAGCAGCCAGCCGGGGCTCTCTGGGGCACAAGCCACCCTAGATGCCAAACAGATGGACTCAGGAGCAGACGAATACAGGCTCAAGGTCAATCTAAGGGCACAAGCCAGGTGACCCAAGTAAGATCTAGAAAGAGAGCATTAGAGTCAGACACTGATAGAGGGAGGAGCCCCGGAGCAGATGCTGGTGAGGTCCCGGGGCGTGTGTGGTCCAGGCGAGTGGGCACTGGGCTCCAGGCAAAGGCTCGTGTGCAATTCCCACAGACGGTTGGCTGTCCGTGCCGAAGCCTTGCTTTCATGCCTGCTTGTCCACCGGCGCGTGGCTCTGCCGTGGGGCTCAGGGGCTGGGCGGGCCTTCCGACGGCACACATGACCTCCTTGGCTGGCTCAGCGGCAAGATCCAGTGGAGAGAGCTGGAAATCTCATCTTACTAGACACAGGGTGTCTGATCAATTCTCCTCGTGCCGCTGATTCTTTCATCTTTTGTAATTTAAAGGGAGAAATAAGAAGTGCTCCCCTGACCTACTCTTGGCACCCTGCTCTGTAGACGTCCATAACAGAGACTCTGAGGGGAGTCGGCCTTCAGGAAATCTGGCCACATCCAGGGGGGACATTTAGAAATGTCCACATAGGGGTTAGAAATATCCAGAGTACGTCTTCTCGAGCAGACAGCTCCAGAGGAAAGAGAAGCTGATTGGGGCTAATTGGGGCTAATTGTGTTTTGTTAACCAATGAAAGCAAGAAAGCAGAACTCAAATAGGACTTTACTTACAAGCTCTCGGTCAGGAATCTGGATCTTCAAACTGGAAAAGGCAGAATTAATGCCGGTGAGAGGGAATTAAGCCACATACTAAGTGCCACGAGCAGGCTGCATGCACTCGCTAAACATGTAAAGTCCTGGCAAGTGTTCCTCAGATAGGATGCCCAGGGAGCCAGGCTCCAAAGGCTTGTCCCGTGGTTCGAATCCCTCCCCCTGCTGCTTATGGTACTCCAGGGCCTAGCCCTCTGCAGGCTGTAGCCAGCCAGGCCTACCGCTGCCACCAGCACATGAGCCTGAGGATGAGGAGTGCCTCCAGGCTTCTCTCAGCCCCCTAGAGTACAGCTGAGATCAACTGACCCTCCTTCTAGAACACAAGCTGCACAAGGGCAGGGCATCTGTCGGACCGCACTCCGCCCTTGCCATGTACCCCCGCAGTCTAGAACAGTTCCTGCAGATAGCAAGAGCTCAGGAAATCATACCTCTCAATTGATCTTTAGTAAACATTCCAAAATTAAAGATGAGACAGAGAATAAGTCACAACCGTTAAAAGGTGTTGCTAATTAGGGGGTTCTCAGGCCCAGAGTTAGGAATGCCTTTGTACAAATGATAAAAAGTACCCTCTCCCCCTTGAGGAGGCCCATGGCTTTGCATGAAGAAAATGCTTTTGTGGAAAGTAAAGTGTGCACTGGGTCAACAAAACAGAAAAAAAAAATGCTTTGGCTCCACCTGTGTTCCAGGTGAGCAGGGACATTAGAAAGTGACCCCACTTGGTGGACATGGCTGTAGGCAGAGGGCCTGGTTGGTAGGTGGTAAGTTCATGTAAAGAATAAGGATTGCCTTAAAAGAAGACAGAACAGAGAAGAACTATAAAAACAACCTTGAAATGAGTAACAAAATGGCAATAAATTTATACCTATCAATAATTACTTCAAATGTAAATGGACTAAATGCTCCAATCAAAAGACAAAGGATGACAAAATGGATACAAAAGCAAGACCCATATAGATGGGTCTACAAGAGACTGCCTACGCGAGACTCATTTCAGACCTAGTGACACCTGCAGATTGAAAGTGAAGGAATGGTGAAGCATTTGTCACACAAATGGATGTGAAAAAAAAGCCAGGGTAGCAATACTTATATTAGACAAAACAGATTTTATTTTTTAAAAGATTTTTTAAATTTATTTGAAAGAGAGAGAGAGAAAAAGAGAGAAAAAGAGAGAGGGTGGGAGGTTTGGGGGGTGGGAGGGGTAGATGGAGAAGGGGAAGCAGATTCCCCACTGAGCAAGGAGCCCGATGTGGGGCTGGATTCCAGGATGCTGAGATCATGACCTGAGCTGAAGGCAGATGCTTAACCGACTGAGCCACCCAGGTGCCTTGAACAAAATATACTTTAAAACAAAGATGGTAATGAGAGACAAAGAAGGCCATCATATAATCCTAAAGGGAGCAATCCAAGAAGAAGATATAACAATTGTAAATATTTATGCACTCAATATGGGAGCACCCAAATACACAAAGCAGTTAATAAACATAAAGTAACATAATAATACATAATAGTAGGGGACGTAAACACCCCACTTACATCAATAGATAAATCATCCAAACAGAAAATCAATAAGGCAACAGTGGC
>PITA01005006.1:41906-116157 GCA_004023965.1 Spilogale gracilis | reverse complement strand
TTTTATTGTTTTTTTCTCTCTCCTGTTCAATATGATTTCCTTCTATTACTCTGTTCTCTAGGTTGCTTGTCCATTCTTCTGCTTCCTCTAGTCTACTGTTTATTCCATCTAGTGGATTTATAATTTCAGTTATTGAGTTCTTCATCTTTGATTGGTTCTTTTTTTTTTTTTTAAGTGTTTTCTGTTTCTTTCTTGAGGGTCCCACTGGGGTCCTTCACTCATTTCTCAAGTACAGGGCATATCTTTTTGGTCATTACTTTAATTAATTAATTAATTTTTTGGGAAGCGATTTTTAAAATTTAAATTCAATTCATTAACATATAATGTATTACTGGTTACAGAGGTAGAAGTCAGTGATTCATCAGTCTTATATAATACCCAGTGCTCTTTATGTCACGTGCCCTCCTTAATGTCCATCATCCCATCATCCAGTTACCCCATACCCTTGTGCCCCTCCCTCCCGTAACCCTCAGTTTTTTTCCTATGATTAACAATCTCTTATGGTTTTTCTCCCTCTCTGATTTCATCTTGTTTTATTTTTTCCTCTTTTCTCCTATGCTCCTGTTTCGTTTCTCAAGTTTCACATATCAGTGAGATCATATGATAATTGTCTTTCTCTGACTGACTTATTTCACTTAGCATAATACTCTCTTTCTACCATGTCATTGTACTGGCAAGATTTCATTTTTTTTTTTTTAGTGGTTGAGTGGTATTCCATTGTGTATAGGAACCACATATTCTTTATCCATTCATCCTTTGAAGGACATCTGGGCCCTTTCCATAGTTTGGCTATTGTGTACATTGTTGCTATAAACATTGGGGTGCAGATGCTCCTTCAGATCACTACACTTGCATCTTTGGAGTGAATGCCCAGTAGTGCAATTGCTAGGTTGTAAGGTAGCTCTATTTTCTTCTTGAGGAACCTCCATACTGTTTTCCAGAGTGGCTGTACCAGTTTGCATTCCCACCAACAGTATAGGAGGGTTCCCCTTTCTCCTCAGCCTTGCCAACATCTGTCATTTCCTGACTTGTTAGTTTTAGCTCTTCTGACTGCTGTAAGGTGGTATCTTACTGAGATTTTGATTGGTATTTTCCTGATGCTGAGTGATGTTGAGCATGTTTTCATATGTCTCTGTCATTTGTATGTCTTCTTTGGAGAAATGTCTGTTCATGTCTTCTGCCCATTTCTTGATTGGATTATTTGTTCTTTGGGTGTTGAGTTTTATAAGTTCTTTATAGATTTTGGATACTAACCCTTTATCTGATATGTCACTTGCAAATATCTTCTCCCATTCTGTTGGTGGTCTTTTGGTTTTGTTGACTATTTCCTTTGCTGTACAAAAGCTTTTGATCTTGATAAAGTTCCAATAGTTCATTTTTTTCTTTGCTTCCCTTGCCTTTGGCGATATTTCTAGGAAGAAGTTGCTGTGGTTGAGGTCTAAAAGGTTGATGCCTGTGTTCTCCTCAAGGATTTTGATGGATTCCTTTCTCACACTGAGGTCTTTCATCCATTTTGAGTCTGTTTTTGTGTGTGGTATAAGGGAATGGTCCAGTTTCATTCTTATGCATGTGGCTGTCCAAATTTTTCCAACACCATTTGTTGAAGAGACTGTCTTTTTTCCATTGGACATTCTTTCCTGCTTTGTTGAAGATGAGTTGACCATAGAGTTGAGGGTCCATTTCTGGGCTCTCTATTCTGTTCCACTCATATATGTGTCTGTTTTGTGCCAGTGTCATCCTGTCTTGATGATCAAAGCTTTGTAATAGAGCCAGAAGTGTGAAATTGTAATTCTGCCATCTTTGGTTTTCTTTTTCAACATTCCTCTGGCTATTGGGATCTTTTCTGGTTCCATATAAATTTTAGGATTATTTGTTGCAATTTTTTGAAAAAAGTTGATGGTATTTTGATAGGGATTGCACTAAATGTGTAGATTGCTCGAGGTAACATAGACATTTTCACAATATTTGTTCTTCTAATCCATGAGCATGGAACATTTTTCCATTTCTTTGTGTCTTCCTCAGTTTCTTTCATGAGTACTTTATAGTTTTCTGAGTACAGATTCTTTGCTTCTTTGGTTAGATTTATTCCTAGGTATCTTATGGTTTTGGGTATAATTGTAAATGTGATCGACTCCTTCATTTCTCTTTCTTTTATCTTGCTGTTGGTGTATAGAAATGCAACTGATTTGTGTGCATTGATTTTATATCCTGCCACTTTACTGAATTCCTGTATGAGTTCTTGCAGTTTGGTGTGGAGTCTTTTGGGTTTTCCACATAAAGTATCACACCATCTGCAAAGAGTTTGACTTCTTTGCTGATTCGGATGCCTTTTATTTCTTTTGCTGTCTGATTGCTGAGGCTAGGACGTCTAGTACTATGTTGAGTAATAGCGGTGGTAGTGGGCAGCCCTGCCATGTTCCTGACCTTAAGGGAAAAGCTCTCAGTTTTTCCCCCATTGAGAATGATATTTGCTGTGGGTTTTTCATAGATGACTTTTATGATATAACCTCTAGCCCTACATTGTTTGTCAAATGCCTTTTTAGCATCTATTGAGAGGATCATGTGTTTCTTGTTCTTTCTTTTATTAATGTAGACTGTCACATTGATGGATTTGTGGATGTTGAACCAACCTTGCAGCCCAGGAATAAATCCCACTTGGTCGTGGTGAATTATCCTCTCAATGGACTGTTAGATCCTATTTGCTAGTATTTTGGTGAGAATTTTTCCATCCATATTCATCAAGGATATTGGTCTATAATTCTCCTTTATGATGGGGGTCTTTGTTTGGTTTTGGGATCAAGGTAATGCTGGCCTCATAAAATGAGTTTGGAAGTTTTCTTTCCATTTCTATTTTTTGGAACAGTTTCAGGAGAATAGGTATTAATTCTTCTTCAAATGCGTGGTAGAATTCCCTTGGGAAGCCATCTGGCCCTGCACTTTTATTTGTTGGGAGATTTCTGATGACTGCTTCAATCTCCTTATTGGGTATGGGTCTGATCAGGTTTTCTATTTCTTCCTGGTTCAGTTTGGCCATTTATATCTCGCTAGGAATGCATCCATTTCTTCCAGATTGTCAAATTTTCTGGTGTATAGTTGCTCATAATATGTTCTTATAATTGTCTTTCTTTGGTGTTGGTTGTGATTTCTCCTCTTTCATTCATGATTTTATTAATTTGGGTCCTTTCTCTTTTCTTTTTGATAAGTCTGGTCAGGGGTTTATCAATATTGTTAATTCTTTCAAAGAACCACTCTTAGTTTCATTGACTTGTTCTACTGTTCTTTTGGTTTCTATTTCATTGATTTCTGCTCTGATCTTTATTATTTCTCTTCTCCTGCTGGGTTTAGGATATCTTTGCTGTTCTTTCTCCAGCTCCTTTGGGTATAGGGTTAGGTTGTGTACTTGAGACCTTTCTTGTTTCTTTAGAAAAACTTGTATTGCTATGCACTTTCCTCTCAGGACCGCCTTTGCTGTGACCCAAAAATTTTGAACAGTTGTGTTCATTTTCATTTGTTTCCATGAATTCTTAAAATTCTTCTTTAATTTACTGGTTCACCCATTCATTCCTTAGTAGGATACTCTTTAGCCTCCATATATTTGCATTATTTCCAATGTTCCTCTTGTAGTTAAGTTCTAGTTTCAAAGCATTGTGGTCTGAAAATATTCAGGAAATGATCCCAATCTTTTGGTACTGGTTGAGGCCTGATTTGTGACCCAGGATACAATCTATTCTGGAGAATGTTCCATGTGCACTAGAGAAGAATGTGTTTTCTATTGCTTTGGGATGGAATGTTCTGAATATATCTGTGTTGTCCGTCTGGTCCAGTGTGTCATTTAAAGCCTTTATTTCCTTTTTGATCTTTTGTTTAGATGATCTGTCCATTTCAGTGAGGGGGTTGTTAACATCCCCTACTGTTATTTTAATTATTGTCAATGTTTCCTTTGATTTAGTTATTGATTGATTTATATAATTGGCTGCTCCCATGTTAGGGGCATAGATATTTAAAATTCTTAGATCTTCTTGTTGGAGAGAACTTTAAGTATGATATAGTGTCCTTCCTCATCTCTTATTAGTCTTTGGCTTAAAATCTAATTTGTCTGATATAAGTATTGCCACCCCAGCTTTCTTTTGATGTCCCGTTGGCATGGTAAATTGTTTTCTAACCCCTCACTTTAAATCTGGAGGTGTCTTTGGGTCTAAAGTGAATTTCTTGGAGACAGCATATTGATGGGTCTTTTTTTTTAATCCATTCTCTCTCTTTTTAATCCATACTCTGTGTCTTTTGATTGGCGGCATTTAGCCCATTTACATTCCAGATAACTACTAAAAGATATGAATTTAGTGCTATTGTATTGCCTGTAAGGTGACTGTTACTGTATATTGTCTCTGTGCCTTTCTGATTTGTTACTCTTAGGCTCTCTCTTTCCTTAGAGGACCTCTTTCTATATTTCCTGTATGGCTGGTTTGGTTTTTGCAAATTCTTTTAGGTTTTGTTTGTTCTGGAAGGTTTTTTTTTAATTTTTATTACTTAAATTTTTTTTCCCCAACGTTCCAAGATTCATTCCCCATTCCCCACACCCAGTGCTCCATGCAATAGGTGCTCTCAGTACCCACCACCAGGCTCTCCCATCCCCCCACCCCCCTCTCTCCAAGTTCCTCAGTTTGTTTCTGTGTCCAAGGTCTCTGTTGTTTCGTTTCTTTCCCTGGATTACCCTAGTTCCCATTTGCTTTCCTTCTCCTACTGTCCTCTACATTACCCCTTATGCACCGCAAGTAAGTGAAACCATGTGATACTTGACTTTCTCTACTTGGCTTATTTCACTCAGCATAATCTCTTCCAATCCAGTCCATGTTGCTACAAAAGTTGGATATTCATCCTTTCTGATGGAGGCATAGTATTCCATTGTATATGTGTACCACATCTTTATCCATTCATCTGTTGATGGGCACCTTGACTCTTTTCTGGAAGGTTTTTTTCTCTCCTTCTATTTTCAATAACAACCTAGCTGGATATAGTATTCTTGGCTGCATATTGTTCTCATTTAGTACTCTGAATATATTATGCCAGTCCTTTCTGGCCTGCCAGGGGTCTGTGGATAGGTCTCCTGGCAATCTAATATTTCTAGCATTGTATGTTATAGACCTGTTCTGAGCTGCTTTCAGGATTTTCTCTTTGTCACTGAGAATTGTAAGTTTTACTATTAGATGATGGTGAATGGGCCTATTTTTATTGATTTTGAGGGTAGTTCTCTGTGCCTCCTGGATTTTGGTCCTTGTTCCCTTTGCCAAATTAGGGAAATTCTCTGCTAGAATTTGCTCCAATATACCTTCTGCCCCCTCTCTCTTTCTTCTTCTTCTGGGATCCCAATTATTCTAATATTGTTTCATCTTATAATATTGCTTATCTCTTGAATTCTCCCATTGTGCTACATTAATTGTTTGTCTCTCTTTTTCTCACCTTCTTTATTTTCCATTCTTTGGTTTTCTGTGCCACTAGTTCTCTCTTCTGACTCATTTATGCTAGCAGTAAGAGTCTCCATTTTTTGATAGCACCTCATTAATAGCTTTTTAAATTTCAACTTGGTTAGATTTTAGTTCTTTTATTCCCCCAGAAAGGGATTTTATTTTTCCACAAAGGATTTCTCTAATATCTTCCATGCTTTTTTGGAGCCCAGCTAGTGCTGTGATAATTGTCATTCTGAGCTCTCCTTCTGACATATTACTTAATGTCCCTATTGATTAGGTCCCTAGCCATTGATACTGCCTACTGCCTCTTGTTCTTTTTTTTTTTTTTTTTTTTTTTTTTTTTTTTTTTTTTTTTTTTTTTTTTTTTGAGGTGAGTTTTTCCACCTTGTCATTTTATCCAGATAAGAATAGATGAATGAGACGAGGCACCTGGGTGGCTCAATTGGTTAAGCAACTGCCTTCGGCTCAGGTCATGATCCTGGAGACCCGGGATCGAGTCCCACATCGGGCTCCCTGCTTAGTGGGAAGCCTGCTTCTCCCTCTCTCACTCCCCCTGCTTGTGTTCCCTCTCTGGCTGTGTTTCTCTCTGTCAAATAAATAAAATCTTAAAAAAAAAAGAATAGATGAATGAGAGAACAAAATACTAAAAGGGTACGGATGACCCCAGAAAATATACATTAAATGAATCAGAACAAGCCCAAAACCCAGGGGAGAAAAAGGAAAAAAAAATCTGTTTCTCAATCTGTGTCTATCTATATCTAACTGTCTCTCTAGATATGATTAGACTGGTGAATAGAACGGAGCCACACACTTGATTTTTGGTATATTTTGGTCTGTTAGAAGAAACTGCCTACCAAAATTTTAAAGAAAAAAAAATATATGCACAAAAATAAGGGTATGCATGATGAAGGGATGGAATATGACTGTGAAGATGAAAATTACAAAATATTCTAAAAAACATTTGATAAGAAGTTGGTTAAAAAGAGAAAAAAAGGAAAGAATGTGATGAGGCTGGATACTTGAACTAAGCCATGTGTTAGATTTAAAGTCTATTTTTATCTATTTGATGAAACTGCCTCCCAAAGTTTTAAAGAAAGAAAAACCTAGATGTATACAAAACATAGCTTAAATATAATGAAGGGATAGAATATGATTAAAACAATGAAAATTTAAAAAGATTTTTTAAAAAGTATTAATAAAATAGTCTAAAAGTGTTAAAAATATTTAAGGGAAAAATTTTTAAAATAGAATAAGAAAAAGATAAAATAAAATAAATTTAACTTTAAAAGACTAAAGAATCATGGGGAAAAGCCATGAATTCTGTGCAATGCATTCCCCTAGGTCTAAAGTTCACAGTTCTCACTGACCTGTGATCTTGGTCTTCGCAGGATGTTCCCTCTGATCATCTGGGGGAGGGCCCTGTTGTATTGATTCTCAGATGTCTTTTCCGGAGGCGGAACTGCCTGCCCTTGTCAGGGACCTGGCTAAGCAACGTGCTCAGGTTTGTTCTTGGAAGCTTTTGTTTCCTGAATGGTTTCCATATAGCTTTGGAGGCTGGGAATGAAGATGGTGGCCTCCCAGTCTATGGCCCAGAGCTGCCAAGAGCCTAGGGGCCCCCCTCCTCAGTGCGCCCCCAGAGAAAAGCTGTCTATCATGCCTGTCTCCCTGGTCTCTGGCTGCACTCCGTGCTCACCTAGCCTGTGGCTGAGCATTTCTATCCCTGATGCTTGGCCCCATTTGGAGTCTCCAAACCCAGCAGATTCCTGTAGTGCAGTCCCCACACCACTCCTCCCAGTGTAGGAAGGTGGGGGTCTCCCCATATCTGCCACTTTTGGAGTCTCTGCTCAAAAAGCAGTGTCTTGACTGTACCTCAGATTGCGGTTTAAGATAAGCTGAGCTGAGATCCCCTCCTCAGCTCCGTCTCTGCAGCCAGCTTCCCCACTCTGATACCTGGGTGTTCTGCCATGCTTAGGCACCCTGGGTCCTTCTGTCACCCCAAGGGTCCTGAGACCACACTGTCCCTGTGAGGGCTCCACCCCCCCACTTAGCCTCTGGGGTAATGTCCCTCAGTGGAGCAAACTTCTAAAAGTTCCAATTTTGTGCTCCACTGCTCTACTGCTGGCCGCAGTCTGTCCTCCCAAATGTCACCTCCGATTCACTTCTTTGCATGTCCTACCTTCCAGAAAGTGGTCATTTTTCTACTCCTAGAATTGCTGCTCTTCTTCTCTTCAATCTCCTGTTGAGTTTGTAGGTGTTCTGACTTGTTTGATTACCACCTAGATAGAAATAATCCCATTCCCTTTCCCTGTAGCAATTTGGTCTAGAAATCACCAAAATATAATTCCTTAGGAACTCCTGGGACCTGATGATATCTATGCCTCCTACTGCTCTGCCATCTTGCTGCTTTGCCCTTAAGTGACCTTTGTATGTTCATCACTACCATGTCACCTACAGCACTCTCCATTCTAACCCTTGTGGTTTCTATTCTGTTAAAGCGAACATTATAATATCAGAAAATTTTAGGGACGCCTGGCTGGCTCAGTTGGTTAAGCAACTGCTTTCGGCTCAGGTCATGATACTGGAGACCCGGGATCGAGCCCCACATCGGGCTTCCTGCTAGGCGGGAAGCTTGCTTCTCCCTCTCTCAGTCCCTCTGCTTGTGTTCCCTCTCTAGCTGTGTTTCTCTCTGTCAAATAAATAAATAAAATCTTTTTTAAAAAAAGAAAAATTTTCTTTTGATGTTTCCCAGTCAAAAATGCCTTTAGTCATACTCTCTACCTATAAAGGTCCAATTTAAATATCTCATACAGTGGGTTGCATATCCTGATTCACCTTTAGAAGTATGTGACTATACTACATTAGTTTTATAGACATTTAACATTATTGTCATTCTTTCTTGTTTTATAATATAGCTACTTTTGTGTATCTGTCTTATCTACTAGATTATGAGGGCTGCTTCATGGGCATGAATTACACAGTACTTCATGTATAGAAGGACTTCATACTTGGTTGAGTGCTATGCCATCACCTATCACCATCTTGAAAATTTTAAGAGTTTTCAAACAAGTAACCTGCTTTTTCATTTTGCACCAAGTTCTGCCAATATTGTAGGTCATACTATCCTTAAGGACAAGGGTTATTTCAGATTCATCTTTACCTGTACCAGTACTGTGTCTTTCACCTAGTTGTTGCCTCTTTTAAAGTACTTGTTAAAAAAATAATGGAAATGAGTAACAAAGTGACTTGATTAAAACATGTCAGAGCAGAAACTGGGCATTGAATCTCTCTGAGAAGTCTGGTATCACAGAATCTAAGATTTCGCAACATCTTGTTTCTATAGCATTAAGTTATAAGGATTTTCTACAAACCACACTTACCACTTACTGGGAAGTAACATTTCTGCCAGAGGCAAATAAAAGGCTTCAAGATGAAACTACCTCCAGGACTGCCCAGTGATGCTCTGAGGCATGGGATTGGAATCTCTTTTAAAGATGGGAGGCAGTGAATTCCCTTCTCAAAGCTCACATCATGGGAGATTCTTGGCATTATCCTTGTAACTAGCCACATATTTGGCCAGACTAACCCACACATCTGGTTTCCTAAGGAATTATCTTTTGGTGTTTTCTAGACCAAATTGCTACAGGGAGAGGGAATAGGATTATTTCTAGGAATGATTGCCCCTAAGTGAGAACAAGCATGAAGTATAGGAAGTAGGAGATAGAAATATGTAAAAGCAACAACACTTTTATTTCCAAACAGCATTCTTTACTCTTGTCCCCTCAGTATTAAACTACTATCCCTAGGATGAACTCAATGATTTCCCTTTACCTTTCAGACTGTTTGAAATTTAATGTTCTTGCTTTCAAGAAATGGAAGTTACTTTGTGAAAATAGTTGCTAGTAATTTAGGCTGGTTCTTTATGGGACTATAAAGATTATGACTTTTTAAAAAAGAAGAAAAGAGAAAATTAGACCTTTTTGAGTAGATGGATATAGGATTTTTGTGTTGAGGATTGGGGAAAGGAGGAGCCAATCAGGAGAGCAAATGGAACTTTGTGTGTAGTAGTGGGAAATTAGCCATAAGCAATAAGCAAATGAGTGGATGTGGCTATTTTCCAATAAAACTTTATTTGCAAAAAACTGATGACGAGCTGGATTTGGCTCCTGGGCTGTAGTGTGTCAACTCCTGCTCTAGAAAAATTGACAATGGTACATTGGGAGAAATTGTACAGAAATCCTTCTTTTAATAGTACTTATAATACCAAGGATCTGAAATGGCCATTGCCAGTAGGATGGTTGCATACATTGTTTTATATTCATGTTGAGTTGAATTAGTTGAATGCTGTATAGTAGTGAAATGAAATGACCTCTAGCCACATACATTAGTGCGAATAAATCCTGGACACAAAGTGGAATAAATGGAGTAAGCCACGGAAGATACATATATGGTTCTAAAATTCAGAACAGGTAAGCAGAATATAAATGATTTAGGGATACATATACAGGTGGGGAAACTATAGAAGAAAGGAAGAGGATGATGAAGAGAGGCTCAGAGTTACCATTGGGCAGAAAGGGGATATGAGAACAAGGAAAGTTCCAGGAACACTGAGGGCTCGTCATTTCTAGTTCTTCAACTGGTTTGTTGAACATAAAGATACTTATTGTTTTTCTCAAGAAACACACATTTTTCAATGCACCTTTTAGGTAAATATGTAGTTAAAAATAAAAGTAGATCTAGGTAACTGATGTGAGGCCATTCAACTAGGAAACAGCAAGATGGGGATTTGAACTTTGGTCTCTTTGGTGCTGACACTCAAAGTCTTTCAATCCATCTCCTATGTGCCTGGGTTTGAGCCAGTATTATTTTATTGTCATCCTTTCACTTAATCACTTTTCTATATATACTGAGACACCACAAAACAGATTTGTACAGCCTCTATTTCTATCCAAATCAGTGGAGCCTGTCAAGTTCATTGGTTATGACACTCAGCTCCCAGAAAGTGTAATTATCAGCTGCATTGTGTGGGAAGCTCAGATGACAGTTAATAGTACATGTAGACAGAGACCTGTGGGTTGCTGCAACTGAAGAACAAGCCAAGAATGTAACATTCATCAAAATGCTGATGTAGTACACCAGAACAGAGTTCTATGTGGAAACGCAAACCAGAAAGATCTATAAATATTCCTATTTATAATTTACAATTAGTCTCTATGCATCTTATTCTTTTAACCTCAGATATGGAAGACCCATGTATCCTCCTGGGCACAGATGGAAAAATATCCTGACCCCAGCTCCACAGTGAAACCAAAGTTTCTGTCCCAAGCCCTGCAGCGGCTGAGAAGTGAGTGTGGCTGTTGTGTCAGCCAAGTTCACTTTCAAATAGGAGCAACAAAAGTTCTGGAAATAGTATCAAGCAGCTGACTATGTGCCAGGAGCTCTTGTATCACCTCCAGGGAAAGGAGTTTTGTGGCCAGACAACCAGTTTGTGTTCTGGCTTTGCCACGTGAAAGCTAAGTGACCTTGAGTAAATGACTTCACCTGAGTCTATATTCTCATTGGTAAACATTTGTAAATAGCTCATAGTTTTCAATCCTGGCTGCTTATTAGAATCTTCTGGAGAGATTTAAAAAAGATCAGTATAATGGCCTCACCTTCCCTGGACCAATAAACCAGTTTGGGTTTGGGGAGAAGAGAGTCCTGGGCCTTGTCATTTTTGGAAAAGTTTAATACATTTTATAAAGTGTGTTAGAACTTCTGGCTTACAGATGGTTGTGTGACTCCTGCCCTGGAATAAGGACATTAAAAAAGCATTTGTTTTTATTCTCTCCTTTATGATGGGAAAGCGATATGTAGAGAGATGATCCAGCCAATATCCAATGGCCAGTTATGTGGTGGAACCAGCTGTAGACCAAAGGCTTTCTAACCTCTAGCCTTATATTCATTAGAGAAACATTGAGTCTTCAAACTAAAAATACCAGTGACTCTTTAGAACAAATAGCATATCTTCTCACAAAGTAGTTTGGATGATAAATGTTATCTTGCATTTTAAAAATGCATTTCTGGCAAACAAATGAAACACACAAACCAGATGTGTATGTGTGTGTGTGTGTGTGTGTGTGTGTGTGTGTGTGTGTGTGTAACTTTTAGCCATGCAAATTAGAACTGGGGGAGTTTTGAAGACAAATGATAGATAGCAGTCAGCTTGGGCTGCCCTAGCACAATATTATAGATAGGGTGCCTTAAAAAAAGACATCTGTTTCTCACGGTTCTGGAGGCTGGAAATCCAAGGTCAAGGTGTCAGCAAGATAGTTTCGTGCTGAGGCCTCTTCTCCTGGAGTGTAGGCTGACACCATCTTGCTCTTTGCTCACATGATCTTCTCTCTGTGTGAATATGGAGAGGGAGGGAGGGAGGGAGGGAGGGAAAGAGGGAGGGAGGGGGAAAGGGAGAGAGAGAGAGAGAGAAAGAAAGCTCTCTGTTGTCTCTTCTTAAAGGGGCACTAATCCTGTCATGCAGGCTCCACCCTCATAGCCTCATCTAACCCTAAGTACTACCCAAAGGCCCCACCTACAAAGACCATCACACTGGGAATTAGCGGTTCAACATATGGATTTGGGGAGGATACAAACATTCAGTCCATAACAAACGGTATATGAATCTCCTTACCACAGTGTTTTGTTAGACCAAAAATCTATCACTCTGGTCCAAGGAATATTGAAAAAACTCCCACATTAGTGATTCTCAGTCCTGGATGTAAATTAGAATAACCTGGGAGCTTCTAAATAGTGCTACTTATCAGCACCTCTTCTCCCAACAACTGAATCAGAATCTCTGGGGAGAGCTGAAGACCGAGCATGCAGTCAAGGTTGAGAACTACTGATCTCCATAAAGCTGGGCCTGGGGCAGAAGAAGGGAGTCTGGTCACTTAATGAGAAGAAGGAGGTAAGACTCAGAAATGTCAGAAATGTTTCAGTATAAGGTGGGAACATTCTGTGAAATTCCCTCATGAAAGAGGAGTTGAATTATTTTTGAGTTCCTGCGAAGTTTCTTTTGTTGGTGGGCACTCTCAGTTCCTGCGTTTTGGACCATGCCAATTTTACCTCTGTTAGTCAAGTGGCTTGGGATTGTTTTAGATTTAGACCTGTGTGGTTTGTATAATTGCCAACTACTTTCCCTTCCATCACATGCCTATACTCTCATATTAGCAGGTTATGGGCTGGTCTACAGACTTCTGGGAACTTGGGCAAGTTACTTCCCTTCCTGGGCTGCAGGGGTTTTTTTTGTTTTTTTGTTTTTGACTTGTAAAATAAGGGCATTGGACAAGCCTAGAAAACTGATAAAATTGTAGAAGCCTCAAAATACAGTGACTCTAACTCTACCCTTCTACCCCTTCCATACACATGCATTGGGCAAACTGTTCATATCATTTCATTTTGTCTTTGTGTTTCCCATTGTTCACTTTGGTAGGTTGTATTTTGTTCAAAATATTTGCTGTTCCTCCTTGGGGGCAATTGTATGTTCTCACTACACTGAACTCAGAAGTGGATTTTAGCCGATGAAATGTGGCCCAAAACGACTTGAGCCATTTTTGACCTGAAACTTTTAAGAGCCAGTTCGTGTTTTTGCCACGTCTCTTTGTCCTTTGCCAGGAAATCATCAGTAACTTTGAGAGGGAAGATGACGTGTAATTTACTGTCCAAACCAGGAATATGTGAAAGTGAGAGGGTTTGCTGTTGAGAGTGAAAAGATAGGCCGTTTAATAATTTCTCTGGGACAACGGGCATGACGAGAACTGTTGGATAAACTGGAATGGGTAGTCCAGTTAGAGACTGCTTTATCAGTTTGGTTCACAGGGAGAAGACGACATGGGGCAGCAGCAGAGCCAGGCCATGAGGGACACACATGAGAGAGAAATCACCCTCTGCAAGCCACTAAGATTTCAGAGAATACTGTTAGTATAGCACAACTTAGCCAATTGATACAGAAGTTTCACCAATACAGCTGACTGATGCAGAAAACACATTGAAAAGTGGCCTCCTGTGGGCATACGTCACTGGGTCATTCGGGGGATTGCTGGACACTGAACATATGTCCAGAGGTGTCTGAAGTTGCTGGTAGCTTCTTCCAATTTAAAACAAGGAAAGCTGTCCCCTGCTATCCAAGTGGGCCTTGGTGATATCCTGGATAGGCCATGTCTAAGAGTGCCTGCCTCGCCCAAAATATCTTTCCAAGGGGTGTCTTTTGTAAATATCAACATTGATTCATTTGCTCATTCCATTCTGAACAAAGCTGTTGGAACCAGGGTGGAGACTCAAGTGCAAACAATCCATAGGCTGGCCCGCAACCTATTTAGTGGTATTGTGCAAATGCTCCAAGGATCAGAGAGAATGTCAAGACTGGAGCTGTGTTCAGATCCTCCCTTTGGAAAATATCTGATTAAGAGACTTAAGGAGACAACATGTGAGTTTGTGGAAATTGAAGGTCACACAGCAAGAGGGGAAAAAGATTTAATTGAGTCATGCTAACAGTTGGGTATAGGTTAATGAACTTGGGCTGCCAAAGATACAAGCAGTTTACCTGAATACGAGAGATGTTGCTATGTGAAATTTGTGTTCTCAGTTAATATTCTGGCCTGGGGTTCCTGTGAAACACGACTTTCCCTGTCCCTGGCTCTCCCTAATGTTGGTAGCACAGATACCCTCCTCATCAGCCTTCCTTTATGCATTCTTTCAATACCACCCCTCCCCTCATTCCAAAATATAAACTAGAGAATTCCTATTCTTGAAAGCAAGAAATGTTCTAACTCGGGCCGGAAAGGACAACCAAGGCTAGTTACAAAAATTGGTAATTGGCAACAGCAAAACCACGTGTGCAAACTTAAAATTCCTGTCTCTCTTGCATGTGGAGCCTCTGGGTCTAACTCAGCAAGATCTTTGCACCATTTGACTGCCCCTAAATAAAACCGCTTTGCATTGGAATGGACTTTCAGTTTGTTCTGTTTTGTTTGTTTTTTGTTTTGTTTTCAGGGGTTGGCTCCAGTCTTCTTGTAATAAAAGCATGTCCTTTTACTTCATGTGGTTTGTTTCACATCCAGAGGGTGTCCTTTCTATTTTGCTTCTGAGCCAATATTCCTTTTTTCATGTGTCCCTAAAACTGTTGCTTAGAAATGCTGTGATTCTCTTCTCCTGCCCTCAGGAAAGGGATTTTTGTATGACAGACCTTTCCTAGCATGTGAATTAATTCTGACAAGTGCGGAGAAAGACTTAGGACATTGATAGCTTGTTGTTCTTTATCAAGAAAGGTTGTCAGACATCATCGAGTCTAAGAGTCCTGAAGGTGTAATTACACCTGTAATTACTACCCTGTGGCTAGTGAATGGCATAGGTGGAATAACATCCCAGGTGTATGGATTCTTAATTGAGTGCTCTTTCTATAAATCAGCTTCTCATTCTCCAGTACAGCTTTCACACATGTATGTTCTAAGTATCTCAAGTTGGATGTTTCGGCTTAAATTTGTAAAAAACTTCATTCATTCATTTGTGCTGCATTGACTTCCCTTTCTGATACCTTTTCTAACCCCAGCAGTGATATAGCCTAGTGTTAAGCATGAGGGATATAAAGATACATATAACACAGCATTTGCTCCTGAGGAATGGCAAGAATTCAAAAATCGATATTGCAATTCAATCGATTTAGTACCTTGGGAACTGAGAGTAAAAACAAACCAATTGGGCTACTGGCAATGGAGAAGAAGAAGTTTTGTAGAGGAAATTACATTTAGTAGCATTTTGAAGGATGTGTAAGAGATTGCTGGATTCCCAGAAAGGGTAGGGTTGGGAGGAGGACATCAGGCTGCTTGCATAAAGGGTCATGAAAGGGATGGTAGTAATGTCAGGATGGCAGGAACATGGGGTGTGGGAAGACAAGAGGGCTAGATGCACTTGGAGAGGGGAGCCTAGGGAGGGCCAGGCGTTCTTTGCCATCTCAAGGGTGTAGAGTTGTATGTAGACATGAGATCTCTAATCAAGGAGATGGGAGAGGTGGAAGCAGAGGGACCGTTTGAGAAGACATCATGTACAAAGAAAGTAGGAAATGATCCAGTTGTCCAAAACTGCCAGGGAGTAGGAAAGGTTTTAGAAGGTAGGCTGAACTTAGATTCCATCTTGTAAGAATGATTTTTTTAATGCACAAATGGCTTTGAGGGTATAATTGTGGGAACTGGGTGCATGATTCTGGCAAATTGTGCAAAAAAAAAAAAAAGGGAAAGAGCAACAAGATTTGGGGTGAAGATGATTGAAGATGTAGACATGTCACAAGGAGGTGCTGTGTAAGTGGCAGCTACACTTATGTGATTCTCCATTGCAAAAAGGTCAGGATAAGATCCGGAAGAAAAGGGAGCAGAAATGCAGCACCTGAGCACTGGTTCTAAGTTTAAAAGAAGAGAAATAAAGATACTTGAATATTCCTCCAAATTGTCCAGATTAGGTCACACAAAAAAGAATGAGAAAAGAAATTTAAGGTAGTTTGTAGAGTGGATAGGGTATGAGAAAGCTTAACTTAAAAATTGCGTGATCTGGGCACCTGGGTGGCTCAGTGGGTTAAAGCCCCTGACTTTGGCTCAGGTTATGATCTCAGGGTCCTGGGATAGAGGCCCACATCAGGCTCTCTGCTCAGCAGGGAGCCTGCTTCCTCCTCTCTCTCTACCTGCTTCTCTGCCTGCCTGTGATCTCTCTTTGTGTCAAATCACCTCTCTACAGTGTGTCCCAGCAGTTGTGAGGGTTCGAAGGGAAAGGAGAGTGTGTGAGACAACACAGGTTGTGCTCCACTGTGGCAAAAGAACCTAAACAGCAAACAAACAACAGGGAAAAAACAACCAAAGACAGAAAGAAAGAAAGAAAGAAAGAAAGAAAGAAAGAAAGGAAGGAAGGAAGGAAGGAAGGAAGGAAGGAAGGAAGGAAAGAAGGAAGGAAGGAAGGAAAGGAAGGAAAGGAAAGGAAAGGAAAGAAAACCTGCCTTAACTATAGTAGTTTAATGTATCTGACATTTTCATTCACTCAACAGCTTTATAAAGATTGTTCACCTTCATTTCATAGATAAAGAAACAGATTCATTGGCGGGCGTGCTAGAGGGAGAGCTGTGAGGCACCAGAGCCTGTGTGTTCTCTTTCCATTCCAACATGCAGAGGCACCTCTGTCGTGGAGGACACCACCCATCACAGATCATGTGCTTCTGGCCAAAATGGAGCTCTAGAAACGAACTGTCTACACTATTTGCTACGTCTCCCCTAACTGTGAAGTTCTTCCCTGGGAGAGAGGGCAGAGAGACTGCATCTCCCACATCTTTCTCTTTCTCTTTGCCTCCAGGGAGGAGGTCAGAGGAAGTTAGTGTCCACGGAGTTGACAAGGCAAACTGACGTAGTTCGGTTAAAATTCTCATTCTAGCCACTTGTTAGCTGTGTGGACATAGACAAGATGCTTAACTTTCCTGGATCTCAGTTTCTTTAACCTGTAAAATAGAGATACTAACAGTACTTATTTTAGATGTTTATTTTGAGGATGAAATAAAATAGTACGCCTGAAGTCCTTACACATTGCTTATTGTGTAGTAAGTAATCCATACATATTTGCTACTATTACGTTGACTGTTTTAGGAACTCTTGGCCCCTTGTTTCCCATTTCTGTACATGATGATTCCCACAAACCATTGCTTAGTGAAAGCTGAATTGCCAACAATAAAATAGATGTGTTTTTTTAAGTGGTTTTGTGGGTATGGAAATGTTCTTGTAGATGAGTAAATTCCAATCATATTTATAAGCTTATTTTAAAGTCACAGAATTGGTCAAAAGGAACTCATGAGCCTTAATTAGAGGCATCAAGAAGGATGTCGATTTTTTAGTATACTTTTTATGGATGTACAACCTACATTTGGTAAACTGAACAGATCTCAAGATACAACTCAATAAACTTTCACAAAGTGAATACACTTGTGTAACACTAGAGTTCCTGAAGATTAAATTAGAGAAAATTGACCATACCATGCTATCCCCACTCCTGTCCCTTTCAGTCAGCTCCTTATGCCACCAAAAGTAACTGTTGTACGAGCTTCTGTTACCCTGCATTAGTTTTCCCCACTTTGAATTTTACATAAAAGGGATCTTAGATCATGTATTTTTGCTCAACATTATGTTTTTGAAATTTATTCATGCCATGTGTGGGACAGGAGTTGGTTTTATTTTATTGTTTGATATCCTGTTATAAGACTATACCATCACAATTTTCTTTTCCACTCTTCGTGGACTTTTATGTTATTTCTTGCTTTTGCCTATCACAGTAATTCTGATGCTGCTTTGAATATCTATCTGTCTGTCTGTCCTTTGTACTTCAGTGGGCACCGTGCATTTCTTTTGGGGAAATATTGAAGAGAAAGAATCACTGAGTCATAGGGTAAATACTCAGGCTTAGTAAATAGCATCAAATAATTTCTAAAGTAGTTGTACCAATTTTCACTCCCACCAGCAAGATACGAAAGTTCTAGTTTTTGGCACACTAACACACTGATCCATTCTGTGGTTATTTTTGAATTTTTACCAGTTTTATGGATATGTAAAATGTTTCCACTTTGGTTGGAGGCAACAGCTCTTTAATGTCTTGTAACGTTGAGCACCTTTCCGTGTGCTTATTGCCACTTAGATTTCCTCTTGTGTGAAATATCTCCTGAAGTCTTTTACCTATTTTTAAAAATTGGGTTGTCCTTCCTTATTAGTGTAACAAAGATATTTCAAAAAATTCCAAATATAAGTTCTTTGTCAAATTTCTATGTTGCAGGTATATTCTCCAGCAGTTTCTCTCTCTTCATGATATCTCCTGATGAACAGAAATATTTAATTTTGCTACATTCAATTTAACAGTGTTTCCCTTTGCTAGTATTTATTTGTCCTGTGGCATGTGTTGGGCAGCAGACATGTGAGGGACAGCGATGGCTGCTGGTGGGTGATAGGAGGAGGAGGGGGGTGAAGAGAGTCACTGAACTAGAAGGGAGTGAGACCATATCTGTGAAGCTATCACAGGGGCTAGATCATGACTTGGGGTCAGGGAGTTGACACCAGAACAGGAAAACAGTGAAAAGAGTGTCAAGGTCTGACATGGGCAAGGATATGATTACTCTTTTATTTCACAGAAGAGAGACATTTTCTAAAGCTTTACTTCAAGACAAGACAAGACAAGACCCTGGATGAAGTCCAAGGTTATGGTTTGATTTTTCTTTTTCTTTTTCTATTTGTGTCCAATCTGTGGCAAGGTGGCACAGTGCTGATTCAAAGCTTCTGAAGTCTGAGAGGTTGCAGATGGTGTAAAACTCAACCCAAATTGCTTTCAGGATCCCATGAGTTAGCAGGGGCCATGTTTTTATGCATTATATGCTTAGGAAATGCCTCTTCCTTGCCTTGTATATAATTATATTAACTTGAGTAACAGCGTGGGGGATGATTTAGACTGGCGGTGGAGTGGACGCCAAACTAAGGTGTTCCTTGCTGTTTTTGGTGTTCCTTTGTTTTATTTTAAAGCATGGCCCCTGGTTCTATTTTATTTTTAAAAAAAGAATCTCACATGCATTTAATTAGTATTATAACTTATTTAATTGTACCAATGTTATCCAGGTGCTTTTACATAGGTTATCTCATTTGATTTCCACAATAAAGGGAGTTATTATAATTATTTTACAGATGGGAAAAGAGGGGCTAAGAGAAATGAGCTAGTTTGTCTAAACCCTTGGCTAGTAAAAGACAGAGTCCAGATCGAAGTTATGTTTTTATTATGAAAGCCCCTGCCACTGTTTTGAATTTTAGGATTAAGAATTATTCACAGCTAGGGTACCTGGGTGGTTCAGTCAGTTAAGCGTCTGACTCTTGAATTTGGTTTAGGTCATGATTTCAGTGTTGTGAGACTGAGCCCTGCATTGGATTCTCTCTCTGCCTCTCCCTCTGCCCCTCTCTCGTCTCTCTCTCTCTCAAAAAAAAAAAAATAATAAGCCTTTATTTTAATGCACCCCATTTTTGGAGCACATAGGAATGGTGACCTAGAGGCTGAGCCCCTCACTAAAATTCTTGGATGCTGAGTTATGAGAATTTACCAAAGCTATTCAACCTCTGTACCTCATTTTCCTTAATTGTTAAATGGGGTAAATACTGTCTACCTTTAAAATTTGCTATGCATTTGTTTATTCTTTCATGCACATAAATGAAGGAATGATGCCCTTTTGAAGCATTGTCACTAAGGTGCAACTCACTCAAACTTCCTCCTTAACACAATGCCTGGGGTTGCTTTATGGTTTAACGGGGTGTAACGTCCCCTTTTCATTTCCCATTCTCCACTCCTAAGCCAGTTGAGGGTCATTCATAGGCCACATTCAACATGCTTTTGCATATTTTCAGCCCCTGGTGTTCATACCCTTTTGTCTGTTGCTTCCCCTCCTCTGCCTGCCCTCTAGCATCCCTTGTTCTAGTAAAAGAAACCTCAAGTTTTACTCAGAGAATCAGTTCCTTTCACTCTGGGTCTACATCATTTGGGCAGAGATGACCCCATCCTTGGACTCCCACCATTGGTATAGACATCCGTGTCCTGACGAATCAGAGAGCTGGCTCCATGATCTTGGCCATAGTGATTGATCCAGGGATGGACAAGTGACACAAGCGAGGCCAGTCAGAAGGAATCCGAGGACTTTTCAGCTAAACTGGTTGGAAAAGAGGCCCCTTTACTCACCAGGCTTGCTAAGTGAATGGATGGAAGTTTGAAGCTGCTGGGAACCACTTTTGCTGGCTTGACCGGGAATCTATATGGGAATGCAGCCAAATGCAGAGAACTGCTGAAGCAGGAGCTAGAGAGACCAGCAATGTCTTGATGACATTTTTTTGAGCCACTGGGCCTGGTGGTTCCCAAGTTGGCCACATCTCTTGAACATATCAATTACAGGAGGTAATCATTGTTTCAGCCAGTTTGAGAAGCATTGCTATTATTTGAAACTGAATGAGTCCTGATGGAACTCTAGTCCGGTGGGCTGGTGTTCATGAACTCTCAGACATCCCATTTCCTCTCATTTCAGGACCTTTGTTCTCTTCAGCATTTTGGGATATTTTGGGGCTCAGGGCCTGTTGCTGTCACTCTGCCAGCCCCCTGGTGTGGTAGCCACTGGCTCTAGCAGTAAAAAACAAACAAACAAACAAAAGCTTTACTCAAATGATTACCTGCAAAGCATAAATGTATTATGCAGGTAACTCTGACCAAATTTGGTGATAGGTACAGTTATAAAATTTGACTTAAAATGAATAAGACTCACCTGAACTATAACCCAATTTAGCTAATTCCAAGTCCTCACTCAATTGCCTGTTTAAGGCTCAAATCCTTTACAATAAAAGCAGTCAGCTCTTGGGCATCTGGTACAGTCTGTCGTGCAATCTGTCTTCTGATGGTACTTTTTACCTTCGGTTGTTAACTGGATGCTTAAAATGCAGTTAGAGTCTCAGTTCATCTGTTCATTTATTCAGCTTCCACTATATGCCTACCACGGCACACTGGGGACAGAATGGTGACAAGACACAGTACCTGCCCATATGGGGCTCATGCTGTGGTTATGAGCTCTTAGTGTCATAGTCTCATGCGGCAGCTACATCTCTGTGTGTACATGTGTGTTTGCAATGTAAAGAATTTATGTCGAGGCAGGGATTGGTAGGATCCTTACTTAAATAGTCGCAGTCATCTTAAAACTCCAGGACTATGCTGGTGGAAGGCTTGCTGAACAGATATTGAGAAACCTCTTGCTCTTGCTGTGGCTTTGTCACCAGGATCTCTGTGTCTGCCTTTCACAGAGGGAGTATAGACTAGTCCTTAAGAGCACAGTCTCCCTCAACAGGCTGCCATCCAGCTCTCAGACCCACTGTTGACTAGACGTGTATCATTAGGCATATTACTTAACCTCTGTAACTCAGTTTCTGCCTGGGCAAAATGGGATAACGTGCCTAATGATTTGGGTGGTTGCAAGTGAAGTGAGGTCAACATCTGAGTACTTCACACTGTATCTTGTAAGGAGTCAGTCCTTAATAACTGGCAACTATTATATTATTCCTAAATTATTCTTATTTGATTGGAAAAAGAAAGGTAAGATGTCAGTTTACTGGTCCTTCAAGAACCAGCTTTAGTGCTCTTTCATTTTAAGGGAGTTAGTTGTTTCATTCCTCATCAGTCATTCTGCTCTTATGTTTCTTATAGAGGATTTAATGATTTTTCTGGAAGCCTTTTTGTTTTCTTTGAAAAAGGCACCATGTCTTTATTATCGCTTTATCACCATTCCACACTTGGAATCGTGTAGGATTTATGGTGGCCATTCATTCATTTTTAAATTCAATGGACAGATACTTGAGGGATATACTTTGAAAGGATTCCTCTGACTCCATTGTTCATGGACTGTAATAGGTCAAAGCAGAAGCAGGGGACTAATTAGATTATTGCCTTGATTCAGGAAAAGTGATGGTGGGCTGGCTCAAGCTGGTAGTGGAGGGTAGTGAAGACCCGTCATATTCTGGATATGCTTTAGAACTCCAGCTAGATATTGAGAAGCAGGAGAATGAGAGTAACAAGAAATATAATTAAAAGTAATAAGAAATTAAAGGAAAAACATTCCTGTTCTGCGATTACGAAGTCAAGGAATGAGTTTGATAGTACATTGATTTGGCCTGTAGATGGCTCCGTTTTCCTAAAGAAACTTAAGGATTCTTTTTGTGTGTGTGTTCTAGAGGATTTCAGCGCTGTGCTGCTGAACGTTTGGTTTTCTCAAAGTGACATGAAGGTTCACTGTAAATTAATAAGCAGTTTTGACTTTCTTTCTTTAGATAGAATTATGTACATCGGCTCACATTTCTAACAAAATTTCTTCATTTTTGAGCCACTATTTAAGAACCACTAAAAAACTCAAGAAGCCAGGGAAACCTCGTGTAGGGCAGTTACTTGAATGGGTTTAAAGATGTTTCCATTTACTCATTCATTCATTTTTTGAATGATTGCTGTGTTCCAGGCACAATGTTAGAGGCAGTGAGAAATAATACTATGGATAAACTATCTCTGATTTCCTCTATTATGATTTAAATAAGAGCACCACAATACATGTTTTTAGGTAATATTTATTGAACATTCACTGTTTGTAGAGCATAGAGCCTTCACACTCTGTAAACATCCTTTCATTGAAATCTTCAAAATAACCCTATGTGGTAAACGTGTATGTTTCAGAGCTGAAAAAACTGAGGGACAGAGGGGTTAAGAAGCTAGCTGAAGTTCAACCTGGGGTTCTTATTTGTGTACACTGGTCCTTCTAAGCCACCCAGCTCTGAGTCATCCTCTGAGGTCATGCAGACCTGCAAAGTCTGAGTAACAGGGGCAGCTTCTCTGCTCAATCCTCAGAGGTCTGACTCCTTCCTTCTGCCATTCTCTATTCCTTTTGCAGCCATGGAAGTCCTATCTTCTTTGTAGAAAAAAAAATTCCAGATTATATTCGTTATCCCCCTTCTCTGCACACCTCTGAGGTCCTAGCACACATTAATGGGAAAGCCTCCTTATTTGTGGTGAATGTGTCTAACAAAACCATGGAAAATGAGACTAATCATTGAAACCTCCAAGGGGCAGATCAGTTTCTGTATAATTTGGAGAAACATCCTCTTAGCAAACAAGAGGGAGAAGTTGGCACAGAGGGAACTCTTCTATGGGACTGACAACTTTGGGGGGTCAGACTTCAAACCAGCTCAGGATGAGGTCCCTACCTCATCATGTGCAGTGTTTCGCTCTGTGAATTCTTTACCCCCTCTTTTTCTCCTGGTTCCTATTTTCACCTGTGGGTCATTGTATAGACACTGCTGACTTATTCATCACTGTACATCCCCTGTTCTTCTTTAGTAATAGAATGCCCCCCTTTTAGCAGCATGCATCGCTCCACATGGAGGGACTGCCTTTTCCAGCTGTCCTTGCCACCTGCTCTGGCCATGTAAATAAGTCCTGCCCTGTTGGATGGAAATCATGAAGAAGAATACATCTGTGCTGTTCGCCCCTTTCCTACTCTCTGTCACTTGGAATAGTCACTTTTAGACTTAGAATTGAAAGTCACACAGTGAAAAAGCCAAAGCTGTCCTTCAATCCCGGGAGAAAGAAATGAACTTGAGTATTGCTTAAGCCCTGTATTTTGGGTCTCATGCAATTGAGCTTGTCTTCTATAATTAATATAGAAACCAATACTTAGAACTGGGCCGTTGTTGTAACAGGTATGTAAAGCCTATCTATGCCTTTAGCTTAACATTTGGCCTTGAAGGGTAGGGCCCATTTGTTGTAGGCTGGAAAGCTGGTGATCCCAGTGTGCTTTAACAAAACATTCGTTAAGACTCCTCTGTAATACCTTGGAAGACAAGTCATATGTCAACAGAAGACTCTCGCTAGCCAAACTTGTTTAAAAAAAGTTACACTATTAATGTGTTCTGGCTTCTTTTTGCTACGTTCAGCAAAATTATAAAAGAGAGGTTGTTATCAGGCTAGTTATTAGGGGTAGTGCTGATGAAATCATTTTCATAAGGGTGAGGATGTATACCATTAACACCTCCTTCCTATTATATGTTATTCAGAAATTAGGAGACAACCTAGTGCCAAAGATCAGATAAACAGCCTTATCTATGCCTTCAAACTCAATGTTTCAAATTATCTCGAGGTAGATACAATGAAATTCAGAGAAAGAGGGATGGGAAGGAAACTTTTGGCTGTGCTTACTTGTAAGGAACTAACTGGAAACAAAATAGGTCAAATGTCTATAAAGCTTAGGGAGGGATATCACCACCAAAGAAACCAGAAGCCTGGCATGCAGAAGCCTGTGGCTCTCTAATGGCTCCCAAACATATGCAGGCTGTGGGTTAGATTGAAACTAGTGTAGAAAAAAAGGTTCTTAGTATACATGCCATTTAAAAATTATAAATACAGCTAACAAAATAATGAATAAGGCTTTTCCTATCCTCCTGCCTTTAAAAACGTATCTTCAGGATGACCTGGATATCCGAGTTAAAATTCAGCATCCTGAGATCCATTTGGAGTTTTCCTGCAGCAGGGTATGGATAACCAGCCTGTGATCCATTCATTGCACATCCTCATTTGCTTTCTACTTCTATTTCTATCCTGCATCGAGGACCCTGTCACATATGTAGATAGGCTACTCCTACATCCAAGATCCACACACAACCCTGGTCTCTGCCACCGCCACAAGCCAGCTTAATTGCTTAGCAGCTTACCATTAATGGTGCTGGTGTGGCACACATTTCTGGGTAATATGTCACAGGGCAACCTATTATACTTGGGTTCTTCCTCCTTTTACTTCCTCCATTCTATTTCTTCTTTGTTGTTACTACTACAGGCATTATTAGCAGAAACAATGCACTTATTCTCTGAGGAGGTACATAAATTTATCATATGGTGTTATAACAATTTGTTTCCACCTTTATGAAATCTGTTTCCTGAAGACCAGGTTTATGGGTACACCCATATCAGAATTTTGCAGCATCAGTGATCTTGTTTTAACACAAAGTAAGTATTCAGTGACTATTAACTGAGGATATGTGAATGAATGAATGTGTCTTCATATTGCTAGGATCTATGCAATAAAGTAGAAATGTACCAAGACTTCTATGTTTTCTCATGTAAGAGAGACACTACTAAAATTTGGATAACTGGAATAGAGTAGAAGGTTCAGAATGTATCATCTATGCAAGGACCTAAAAAATGGTCAGCTCTGTTTATATTTCAAATTACCCAGAAATATTTGGTTTTGCTTCAGTTCTAGGAAGGGCTCAGGTTTGGAGTGAAGTCACATTTTTATCAGTAACAGTTCACTTAATATTGCTTATATAAGCTTTCTAAAGCAATGACTAGAGCACATGTTTAGACTTTCCCAAGTGTTTGGGCTAAAAAAAAAAATCATCTCTATGTTAGGACAATAATTCTCAGTATTTATTCCAGAGGCTTCTAAGGTAAAAGATCACATTGTGTGGTTTGTAACACAAAAACCTTTCCGTGCCCTCTGGTCATTTTATCTTTGTTCTCTTAGAAAAACTCAGGATAGTACAAAATATATCTTTATTTTCACATTTCCAACATCATTTTCTTTATGCACATATACTGAAACCATCTGTCTAAATTGTGGCAAAATCTGCCAGTTCCAGATTGGCCTCATTAGTCATTTGAGAACACATAAACAGAGGGATTATGGAAAAATAAATAGATCTTGGATAGATCATCCTGGTCTGGGAAGGTTTTTCTCATCATCAGCATCATTGCCAGACATGAAAAGGGGCAGGTTTACATCTTTAAAACACTTGGAGGAGTCTTTGCTTCAGAAAGTGGATAAAAATTTCCCAGTGACATTTTGATCCTTTGTCATATGACGGAGTCCCCTCAGCTATGAACCAAAGGAAAAACTAGCATCTTAAAGAGTTAGCAAGGTCTTTCAGAGTGAAATTATGCACATGTCATTCCAATAGAGAGAAGTATATCTAAAAGGTGAGATGAGAGGTGCGTGGGTGGCCCAATCAATTAGGTGTCCAACTCTTGATTTCAGCTCAGGTCATGATCTTAGGGTTGTGAGGTCAAGCCTCACAATTGGCTCTATGCTCAGTGCAGAGACTGCTTGAGATTTTCTCTCTCCCTCTTCTTTTTCCTCTCCCTCTGCCCACTCTCTTTCATAAATAAATAAATAAATAAATAAATAAATAAATAAATATCTTTAAAAGGTGAGGTACGAGATAAGGATACCACAAAGGTAGGGAAAAAAGGAGAATAATTTTGAACACCATCATTAAAGATAGTGCCTTCCTAAGCAAGTCATGAGCCCACCTCTCAGATGACTGCGTATGTTCCTAGCTTCTACGTCTCTCCTATAAACAGCAGCAGTTCAATTGTGAGCATGAATTCTCTACCATACAAGTGTGATCTTTGCCATAGGAGGAAGTCCATTCATCTGTATTTGCCTTGGAACTAACAGAGCCTAAGGGACTATTAGATACCATCAGAGAAGATGGTCCAGTAAGTAGACAGAAGACTACTAACATGGTCTAAAACAAGGGGGAACTTATGTCATATATTCCATTATTTGAGATTCATTTTTTTAGTTTTCAAAGACTTTATTGGTATGTTAGATTATACTATGTTTAAATCTCAGTAACTTAATGTAATAGAAATTTATTTCCTGTTCCTGTCAAAGTTCAATGAAAATCAGATGGTTGTTCTTCAAAAAAATAAATTAAAAAAAAAAATCCTGAGGGGGTCCATGCTCCTTCCATTTTGTGAGGTTGCCATCTTTCACACATGCTATTTCTAGGGTGGGGGGAGACAGACCCTAGATCTTTTGCTCTAGCTGGAAATGCCATGATTACACTCGAATTCAACCTACCTCCAGGGAGCCTACGAAGTATAGTACCCTTTCATGCCTAGAAAGTGCTTGATAAGACAGTTAGATTGAAACATAGCAATAATATTTTCCAGCTCTTTCCATTAATAGATTAAGGCTGTAACCCCACTTTTTCAGCCCATGCTAGTGCTGGTGTCTTGCTTCTATCAATAGAATGTGGTTGTAGAGGGACATGCTAGTTCTATAGCTTAGTTTTCTTTCTTTCTTTCTTTCTTTCTTTCTTTCTTTCTTTCTTTCTTTCTTTCTTTCTTTCTTTCTTTCTTTCTTTCTTTTTTTAAGATTTTATTTATTTATATGACAGAGAGAAACACAGCCAGAGAGGGAACACAAGAAGGGGGAGTGAGAGAGGTTAGAAGCAGGTTTCCCACTGAGCAGGGAGCCTGAGGCGGGGCTCGATCCTAAGACTCCAGAACCATGACCTGAGCTGAAGGCAGACGCTTAACAACTGAGCCACCCAGGCGCCCCAATAGCCTAGTTTTCTACAGGCCTTGTAGCTTTTGTCTTTGTTCTCTTAAAATGCTGTCTTGGGACTTAAGACATAAAGAAGCTAACTCTGGTTTCCTGGATGATGAGAGGCCATGCACAGGAAAACCAAGTCACTCCAGCCAACTGGGAGCATTAATTGTCATACATGAGTGAGGCCAACTTGGACCTTCAAGCCCACTGACTCTCCTGAAGGTAACTGTATGAGTGAGTCAGATGAAATGAGCACAATCAATGGACAGAATAGCGATAAGTAATAAATCATTGTCATTTCAATGAGTGTGGGGTAATTTGTTATGCAGCAATAGACGACTGATACAAGTTTGAAAGTTTTCAGATTAAAGTGGGAGAGTCATCTTTGTAAACCTGAAACTAGTGGCTTATAAAAGATCCCACTTCAATGTCCTTTTCAGCTTTCCTGAGAGGTGTGCGGTTTCATGATTATGTACTTCTTATGTTGGGTTTCCTCAGAAGCCAAACCTAAGGAAAGGATGTGAGTGTGAGTTGTTTATTTGAGACGTGAGTCCATAAGACTCTAGGAAGTGAGTGGGAAGTGATTTTGGGAAAGGAAGGAAATCAAGAAAGGTATATTATTGAACTTGTTATTATTGGGCAACTAGGACTCAACTCTCTTGCAACACTTTGGTAGACAGAGTAGATCATACCTCAGAGTTATTCCTGCTGTTAAACTGAGAAATTTATCCATCAAATCCTATCAGTTGCTGATAGAGAGATCTTAGGGTGGGAGGGGTGTCTTAACACCTCAGCACTTTGGTCTAAATTGGACACAGGCATTAGAGAAAGCCTCAAGGGAAGAGTTTCAGGGTTCCTGTTTGGAAAACTTCCAGTTGGTCTTCCTTGGAGTATGAGTGCTTATGGCATTTGAAATTGTTGTCAATGTATAAATATCCTGAATATTAATATCTGAATATATAATGTTTCAATCAAATAATAAATTATCAAGCTAAACATAAACTCGTGGTAAAACGTCTTCTTTGATGTTCTACTTGTTTAAAATTTTAAAGTCCACTGAAATGTAAGTGTATGTTCATTGTTGCAAAACTAAAATGCTGTGACTAAATTATGATGACTTTAAAGTATGTCAATTTTGTGTTAAAGAATTAAAAATTTTAAAATAATTTAAAAATAAAATACTGGCATTTAATATGAACATTGAGAGTGTTTTGGCTGTACAATTTGGAAAAATATTTTTCTATCAAAAATGTATGCAGGGAGAGGGAAGATGGCGGAAGGCCAGGTGACTGCATTTCGGGGAGTCCCCTGAAGTGAGCTCAAGTCCTGCAAAAAACACTACAGGAAGACTGTGAGTACCCATGAAATCAGCCTGAAATGTGATATTTCGCTCTTCTGGATCACTGCGGGGGACAAGAACCAACGGCAAAGAGGTAGAGACAAGGGAGAGTGATCGGAGGATTACCCCCAGAAACAAGGGGCATGGGGGAAGAAGCCCGCAGACGCGACCCATTAGAAGGCAATACCCCAGCAGGAAAGTGCTCTGTGTTTGGGGAACAACAGCAGATTATGGTCTGATTCAAAGCAAACAGAAACGGAGTGCCTGAGGGCCAGCCGGGGAATTGGGGTTATAGACCTGCGGAGAGAAAGTGCGCCCCGGTGCAGAGCGAGGGAACGCGGCAGAGCTGGGAACACGGCAGAGCCGGCGGCTCGGAGTCTATTTTTCCTCCGCTGCAGCTGGGAAAGGGGATCTGCAGAGAGAAAGAGTGCCTGGTGCCGCCCAAGGGAACGCGGTGGAGCTGGCGGTGCAGAGTCTATTTTTCTGCCGCTTTTTTTTTCCTTTTTTTTCTTTCCTCTGCTGCTTTTCTCTCCCGCTTCTCTCCACCCCATGGGCCAGGCACGGACCCCCCCAGGGAAAGCGATTTTGCAGACTTGCATGGGATGTGCGGGGCCGCAGGACCTCAGTCCCTCCTGCCTGGGGGTCACACAGAATCCCTGGGCACAGACAAGGTCGCGCGACCCAAAATCAGTTTCTTGGTGCGGGAGTGAAACGACAAGTGGGGACTTTGGACAGAAATCAAACCGGCATCTGTGCCTGCCCGGCTGTGACAGGCGGCCAAGGGGGAGGCTGTGTGGCCCACCCCCATCGTCCGGAGGGTTGCTAATTAGGGGTTCTCTCTGAGAAGGAGGTCTGGGCACAGACATCTTGCTCCGACCTGACTTCCTCAACAGCTGAAAAAGGTTGTAAAAGAACAACCCCCTCCCCCCAGAGAACTGAACCCTGACAACCTGGTTGCCATAGACTCCAGTCCCTAGGAAGGGGGTGGAGAGACGCAGCCCAGGTAGAAGGGACTGAAAACAGCGTGGCAGGCCCCACCCCCAGAAGGCAAGCCAGAAGCACAGGAGGACAACACCCACATTGTAAAACCCCAACATGGGGGGGGGAAGGCAATTTATTAAATGCCTGGTACTACCCCAAAATCTGTACGCTTTATTGATACAATTTTTCACCTTCTTTGCTTTTTTTAACTTTTTTCTATTTTTACTTTTAAAGTTTCCACTTTAACTTAAAAATTCATTCTTATGGTTTTTGTTCTTTTAATTTTTAACCCACTTTTTATCACAACGTGACACTCAATACAACATTCCATAACAATTTTTTACCTTGAAATTTTTTCAAACACATTCCTGTATTTTCTGTTGTTGCCTCTGGTTTGCTTGTTTATCTGTTTTTTTTCCCTTTCTTCTCTCTTCTTTTCTTTATTTTTTCTTTTAAATATACATATAGTTATAAGCTTCAAGGTAATCCTATATCCCTATTCAATACTACCCCTATATACAACCAGTTCTAACCTCCCTATATCTTTAGAAAGTGGGCTCCTCCAACAATAATAACTAGACAAACCTGGGAGGATCTGAAGATACTTTCCTTGCCCACAAGGAGTGTCTGCCATCACCTTCCCACTCTAGTCTGTCAGTGTTTCTGTGTAATTGTTTTTGCCTTTGTATCATATAAATACTGGTCTTGGGGGTCATTCAGATTGGGCTTCGCTTTTTGATCTCTTCATTTACTCTTGAAAGCCTTTTTCTTTAACTGTAGTAGTTTTGTACCATATAAATCCTACCAGAGTGGGCCCCACTCTGGCAGGGGTTTCTTTTCTTGCTTCCTTTCTCCCTTTCTCTTTTTTCTTTCTTCTTCCTTTTCAGTGGTGAATTCTGATTGCTCCAAAACCTTCCGGCGACCAATTCACCTGGATAGTGGCTGACATATTTAGGTATGTATTCCCTGCACATTCTAAACCACTCCTCACCACAATGACTCAGAGGAGGAACAACCAACAGAAGAAGAACCCTGAGACTGCAAACCCAGTCACAGAATTACTGGATATGAACATAAACAATATGACAGAAATGGAATTCAGGGCAGCAATCGTCCAAGCAATGGCTAATTTGGAAAAGAACATTAGTCTCAAAATGGAAGCCCTAATAACAGAAGTGAAAGCTGAGGTTAGAAAGGCTATTAATGAGATGCAAGAGATGCAATCTAACTTAAATATGCTAACAGCTAGAGTAAGTGAAGCTGAAGATCGTATCCGTGATTTAGAAGACAGATGGATTAAGAAGGAGGAGCAGGAGAAATCTTGGAGCAAACAGCTAAAATCCCATGAAAACAGAATAAGGGAAATAAATGATGCCATGAAACGCTCCAATATCAGAATTATTGGAATCCCCGAAGGAGTGTAGAGAGAGAGAGAGAAGCCTAGAAGATATTGTTGAACAAATCATGGATGAAAATTTCCCGAATATGGGGAATGAAACAAATGTTCATGTCCTAGAGGCTGAGAGGAAACCTCCCAAGATCAATGAGGCCAGAAAAACCTCCAGGCACATAATTGCAAAATTCGTGAATCATAAAACCAAAGAATATGTCTTAAGGGCAGCCAGGGGAAAGCGATCCCTTACCTATAGAGGCAGGACCATCAGAATAACGTCAGACCTTTCCACAGAAACCTGGCAAGCCAGAAAGGGCTGGCAAGACATATTCAGGAAATTACATGACAAAAATATGCAACCAAGGATAATGTATCCAGCAAGGTTGACTTTCATAATGGAGAAATAAAGAGCTTCCAGGACTGCCAAGTCTAAAATATTATGCAATCACCAAGCCAGCACTACAAGAAATACTAAGAGGGGTTCTATAGAAGAGAAATGAACACAAGAGTGACACAGACAGAAATTTACAGAGATAATCTATAGAAACATGAAATTCACAGGCAACATGATGTCAATACAAGCGTATCTATCAATAATCACTCTCAATGTGAATGGCCTAAATGCTCCAATAAAAAGGCACAGGGTTGCAGACTGGATAAAACAACAGGACCCATCCATATGCTGTTTACAAGAGACACATCTTGAATCTAAAGACACTTCTAGATTGAAAGTGAGGGGATGGAGGACCATCTTTCATGCCAACGGACCCTAAAAGAAAGCCGGGGTAGCAATTCTCATATCAGAGAAGTTAGATTTTAAGCTAAAGACTGTAGTCAGAGACACAGACGGACACTACATCATTCTCAAAAGGTCTATAAACCAAGATCTACGATTGTAAATATTTATGCCCCCAACATGGGAGCAGTCAACTACATAAGCCAACTGTCAAGCAAAATAAGGAATCATATTGATACGAATACATTAATTGCAGAAGATCTTAACATACCACTCTCAGCAATGGACAGGTGATCTAAACAGAAAATCAACAAAGAAACAAGAGCCTTGAATGACACATTGGACCAGATGGATCTCATAGATATATTCAGAACATTCCACCTTAAAACAGCAGAATACTCATTCTTCTCGAGTGCACATGGAACTTTTTCCAGAATAGACCACATACTAGGTCACAAATCAGGGCTCAAATGATACCAGAAGATTGAGATTATTCCCTGCATATTCTCTGACCACAATGCCGTGAAAGTGGAACTCAACCACCATAAGAAGTTCAGAAGAAAATCAAACATTTGGAAGCTAAAGATGATCCTGCTCAAGAATCTGTGGATCAACCAGGAAATCACAGAAGAACAGAAACACTTCATGGAAACCAATGAGAATGAAGATACATTGATCCAAAACCTATGGGATACAGCAAAGGCAGTCCTAAGGGGGAAATTCATAGCCATACAAGCCTCACTCAAAAAAATTGAAAAATCCTTTGGGGCGCCTGGGTGGCTCAGTTGGTTAAGCAACTGCCTTCGGCTCAGGTCATGATCCTGGAGACCTGGGATTGAGTCCCGCATCGGGCTCCCTGCTCAGCAGGAAGCATGCTTCTCCCTCTCTCACTCCCCCTGCTTGTGTTCCCTCTCTTGCTGTGTTTCTCTCTGTCAAATAAATAAAATCTTTAAAAAAAAATTGAAAAATCCCAAATACACCAACTCTCATTACATCTTAAAGAACTGGAAAATCAACAAAAAATCAAACCAACCCCCCACACAAGACGGGAAATAATTAGGATTAGAGCAGAGATGAATGAATCAGAAACTAGAGTACAGTAGAACACATCAACAAAACTAGAAGCTGGTTCTTTGAAAGAATCAATAAGATTGATAAATCATTGGCCAAACTAACCCAAAAGAAAAGGGAGAAGACCCAAATTAATAAAATTATGAATGAAAGGGGAGAGATCACAACTAATACCAAGGAAATAGAAACAATCATCAGAAATTACTATCAACAATTATATGCCAATAAGTTTAAGAACCTAGAAGGGATGGATACATTCCTAGAAACCTATAAACTTCCAAGACTAAAACAGGAAGACATTGGCAATTTGAATAGACCGATATCTAGTAATCAGATTGAAGCAGTGATCAAAAACCTTCCCAAAAACAAGAGTCCAGGACCAGACAGATTCCCTGGGGAATTCTACCAAGCATTCAAAGAAGAAATTACACCTATTTCCCTGAAGCTCTTTCAAAAAATAGAAATGGAAGGAAAACTTCCAGATGCTTTCTATGAAGCCAGCATTACTTTAATCCCCAAACCAGACAAAGACCCCATCAAAAAGGAGAACTTCAGACCAATATCACTGATAAATATGGATACCAAGTTTCTCAACAAGATCCTTGCCAACAGGATCCAACAATATATTAAAAAGATTATCCACCATGACCAGGTGGGTTTTATCCCAGGGATGCAAGGGTGGTTCAACACTTGCAAAACAATCAACATGATAGAACAAATCAATAATAGAAGAGAGAAAAGCCACATGGTACTCTCAATTGATGCAGAAAAGGCATTTGACAAATACAACATCTGTTCCTGATCAAAACTCTTCAAAGTATCGGGGTAGAGGGAGCATTTTCAACCTCATAAAATCTATCTATGAAAAACCCAACAGCAAATATCATTCTCAGCGGGGAAAAACTGACAGCCTTCCCTCTGAGATCAGGAACAAGACAAGGATGCCCACTGTCACAACTACTGTTCAACATAGTGTTAGAAGTCCTAGCAAGAGCAATCAGACAACAGAAAGAAATAAAAGGTATTCAGCTTGGAAAAGAAGAAGTCAAACTATCTCTCTTTGCAGATGACATGATACTTTATGTGGAAAACCCAAAAGGCTCTACCCCCAAACTAGTAGAACTCATACAACAATTCTGTAATGTGGCAGGATACAAAATCAACATGCAGAAATCAGTTGCATTCTTATACACTAACAATGAAAATATAGAAAGGGAAATCAGAGAATCGATTCCGGTTACTATAGCACCAAAAACCTTAAGATACTTAGGAATAAGCCTAACCAAAGAAGTCAAGGATCTGTACTCGAGGAACTACAGAACACTCATGAAAGAAATTGAAGAAGACACAAAAAGATGGAAGACCATTCCATGCTCATGGATCAGAAGAATAAACATCGTCAAAATGTCTATACTGCTCAGAGCAATCTATACTTTCAATGCCATTTCGATCAAAATTCCACCAACATGCTTCAAAGCGTTGGAACAAACAATCCTAAAATTTATATGGAACCAAGAAAGACCCCGAATCGCTAAGGAATTGTTGAAGAAGAAAAACAAAGCTGGGGGCATCTCGTTACCTGAGTTCAGGCTTTATTACAAAGCTGTGATTACCAAGACAGCATGGTACTGGCACAAAAACTGAGAATAGACCAACAGAACAGAGCGAGAGTCCAGATATGGATCCACAAATCTATGGGCAAATAATCTTTGACAAAACAGGAAAAAATATCCAGTGGAAAAAAGTGTCTCTTCAATAAATGGTGCTGGGAAAATTGGACAGCTACATATAGAAGAATGAAACTAGACCATTCTCTTACACCACACACAAAGGCAAACTCGAAATGGATGAAAGACCTCAACGTGGGGGCGCCTGGGTAGCTCTTTTGGTTGAGCGACTGCCTTCGGCTCAAGTCATGATCCCAGAGACCAGGGTTTGAGTCCCACATCGGGCTCCCTGCTCAACGGGAAGCCTGCTTCTCCCTCTCTCACTCCCCCTGCTTGTGTTCCCTCTCTGGCTATATTTCTCTCTGTCAAATAAATAAAAAATCTAAAAAAAAAATTAAAAAAAAAGACCTCAACGTGAGGCAGGAATCCATCAAAATCCGGGAAAAACATAGACAGTAACCTCTTTAACATCGGCCACAGCAACTTCTTTCAAGACATGTCTCCAAAGGCAAAGGAGACAAAAGCCAAAATGAACTTCTGGGACTTCATCAAAATAAAAAGCTTCTGTATAGCAAAGGAAACAGTAAACAAAACAAAGAGGCAACCCACAGAATGGGAGAAGATATTTCCAAATGACACTACAGACAAAGGGCTGATATCCAAGATCTATAAAGAACTACTCAAACTCAACATCCAAAAAGAAGATGAACGCATCAAAAAATGGGCAAGAGACATGAAGAGCCACTTCTCCATAGAAGATATACAAATGGCCAACAGACACATGAAAAAATGTTCAGCATTACTAGGTATCAGGGAAATTCAAATCAAAACCACACTGAGATACCACCTTACACCAGTCAGAATGGCCAAAATTAACAAGTCAGGAAACAACAAGTGTTGGAGAGGCTGTGGAGAAAGGGGAACCCTCTTACACTCTTGGTGGGAATGCAAGCTGGTGCAGCCACTTTGGAAAACTGTGTGGAGATTCCTTAAAATATTAAAAGTAGAACTACCCTATGACCCTGCAATTGCACTACTGGGCATTTACCCCAAAGATACAGATGTAGTGAAAAGAAGGGCCCTATGTACCCCAGTGTTCCTTGCAGCAATGGCCACAATCGCCAAACTGTGAAAAGAGCCAAGATGCCCATCAACAGATGAATGGATAAAGAAGATGTGGTACATATATACAATGGAATACTATGCCTCCATCAGAAAGGATGGATATCCAACTTTTGTAGCAACATGGACTGGATTGGAAGAGATTATGCTGAGTGAAATAAGCCAAGAAGAGAAAGTCAAGTATCCCATGGTTTCACTTACTTCCGGTGCATAAGGGGTAATATAGAAGACAGTAGGAGAAGGAAAGTAAATGGGAAGTAGGGTAATTCAGGGAGAGAAATGATACAAGAGAGACTTTGGACACAGAAACAAACTGAGGGACTTGGAGAGAGGGGGGTGGGGGGATGGGAGAGCCTGGTGGTAGGTACTGAGGGCACCTATTGCATGGAGCACTGGGTGTGGGGAATGGGCAATGAAGCTTGGAACACTGAAAAAAAATAAAAAAATATGTGTGCAAAACTTAAATAATATACATCCAAATAATAGAGTATATTATTTCTTAAACTTTGTAAAATTATCAGGTGGATTAGTGTTCTTAATGTTAAATGATTATCTGCTGAGAACTTCACGAATTTTTGGTTACTTTATTTTGTGTATGGATTACTTAATGAAAAGGATCGTCTGGGAATTAATCAAAAATAAAAATGAAGATCAACTTAGGTATCTCAAAATTTTAAGAGTAGGAAAGACCTCAAACTCATTCCTAAAATATCTAGGATATACATCTTTGATCCAAACATAATAAAAAAAATTAAGGGCAGGAAGAAAAATGTTCTTTATTTCTTGAAATTCTAACAGTTCATTGAACTATAAATATATATTCCTTATTATAAAATCTGCCAGTGTTAGAGGAAGTGGGTTCAAGGAAACACACACCAAAACACATTTTGCTCACTCAGATTTCAAAACAAGAGGCTTTACAAGAATGCTTTTAGAAGAAAATTCCTTATTGTTTTGAGCCTATTCCGGCTTTATTTTGGTTATGATGGAGGGGAAGGAACACTTAATAACTTTGTGGCATCTTACCATCAGCAGTGCTCTGTGCCATAGCCCCAGCCAAATTGCTCTCTTACCAAGGCAACTGAAACTAAAGTTTCTCTTTTGTGTTGTTGACATGCAATTCAGTAAGCATGAGTGCAGGCAGGCAGCGGACAGGGCTGAGACATCATTGTTCCTGCGCTACAATGTCAAAGTCCTAAAATGTGGCCATCACTGCTATTTTTAATAAGTGATAATGATGATAAAATAAATTTAAATACAATTTCAGGTTTAATTCTGTATTCCAGAGGTTCCCCCCATGGTGGTGATTCCGCTCTATCTAGGCTGTGGTCCAATATTGCTTTTAAGTCTTGACCCTTTGGTGCTGAACCAAAATGTACATATTACACATCTGTACTATGTGTGTGCATGTACACAGGAGTGTGCATGTGTGTGTTCATCTTGCAATAATAAACTCTCACTCTCATGGTGTGCGTTGGTAACTACAAGTTAGCTGATGTGGCTTTCCCTGGCTCGCAATTCTGGAATCTGATTGAAGTGGGGTTCTGAGGTGGGGCATGCAGGTTCTTCTCCTGGATCTGAAGACCATGTCCACCATTGAAGTGTTGGCAGGTTTGATTTCTTCTGAGGCCTCTCTTGCTTATTAGATGACTGCCTTCTCACAATGTCCTCACATGGCCTCTTCCCTGTGAGCCACATTCTCCTGGTATCTCTTTGTATGTCTACACTTTCTTTTCTTATAAGGACCCTTGTCAGTTTGGATTAGAACCCACACCTCAGGGTCTCATTTTAACTTAATCACCTCTTTAAAGGCCATATCTTCAAATAGAGTCACATTCTAAGGAACTGGGGATAAGAGCTTCAACATATGAATTTTTAGGGAATATAATTCAGTGCATTACACTCCCATAGCTTTCCCTTGGACATAGCATAGATCACATCTACTCAAGTGCCATTGGCCACTGCAAGTAACATGATAATGGGGAGGGGGAGATGTAACTCTGACAAAAGGAGGGAGTGAACAATTAGGAATAAAAGTACAGCCTGCCCAAGAATGGATATGTTTATACATTTGTCACTCTGGTCTTAAAATTTGTTCAAATATATCCTTATCAACACACCTGGAAAAGTTAATAGTAGGACATCAAAGAGTTAATGTAATTTCCAAAATCACTTGGGGACTTTGAAGGATGGGAGCTGAGTGTGCAGAGTTGTTTCAAAGGATCTCTGGTACCATGTCTGCATAAATATTTTCTGTGTACTACATAAGTAACACATGTTTCATACAAACATATTAGTAGTTATAAAATAATTCAAGCATATAGAAAAAATAAGCATAAAAAATGACATGAGACACCATCTGGTGCCACCATTCAGACTTGATACTGTGTCATGTTTGCTCTACATCCTTCCATTTGTATCTTAACCTATTGCTATATTTGCTTTATCAGGTTATCTATTTACCTCCATCCCTCTATACATCTATCACACCACCATTTTTTAAAATACAAAAAAAGAAGTTTAGGGTTGGGGCATCCACATTTAGAATAAATAATGCAAAGGGGAACTCCTATAGCCTAAGAAAATAATTTTGCACTGAGTTTTGCTCATCACTGTATAACTGCCCACAGGTTCTGGGTATTCTACTTTCTGAGCACTTTACAAATAAATGTATTCTAAAGCAGCTGCAGGAAAAAAAAAGCCATTTCAAAGTAAATTTAAGACATCAGTATACGTCATCACTAAAAACCTTGGCATACAAATCATTACTAAATTTAGGTTTTTTTTATAATTATTTTTCTGACATAAGGTTTAAATTTAGTGAAATGCACAAATCATCAGCATAATAGTCTATGAATTGAGGCCAACACATGAAAAAACTATACCTAATGCCCTATCACTCCAGTACACACCTTGTACCCCTTCATAGCCAAGTCTCACCCTCATCCACCAAAGAGGCAATTGCTACTCTTAAGTTTTTCATTATAGATTTTTATTTGGCTATTCTAGAGTTTCATATAAATGGAACCATACAGTGTTTACTATTGTTTCAGGCTTCCTTTACTCAGTGCATCATTTCTGAGAGTCAACTGTATTGGTGCCTCTATCAGTGATTCATTTCTTACTGGTGCTGAGGAGCATTCCATTGTGTGACCTCACTGCAGTTTATTGATCCATTATCTTAGGATTCCAGTCTTGGCCATTTTGAGTGAAACTTAGAATTTTCACAGATGTATGCTTTCACTTCTCTTGAGTGAATACCCAGAAGTCACAAGAGAGGTATATGTTCCATTTTTAAAGAAACCACTAGGTATTTTTCCAAAGTGGCAGTACCACTTGATGCTTGAGGGTTTTGCTTGCTTCCCATTTCTGCCAGCATTAGTGTTGTCAGTCTTTTTCATCTTGGCCATTCTGGTGGGTATGTTGTGATATCTAGTTTTTCCTTTAATTTTTATTTTCTGGTAATTAATGACATTGAACCGTTTTTCTTAAGCCTATGGTCCATATAGCTCCCTTTGTGAAACAGTTGGTCAAATCTTTTGCCCACTTACCCCTCTTCTTTTTCCTTTTTAAGCTGGGCGTGGTGCCCAACACGGGGCTTGAATTCAAGACCCTGAGATCAAGGCCAGAGCTGAGATCAAGAGTTGGACCCATAACCAGCTGATCCATCCAGGTGTCCCATTCCCCTCCACTTTTCATAGGAGAATTGAGTCTTTCATTGATACTAATATACTGATTGAGATTTGATTGTCTCCCAGTTTCTGCTCCCCATGATGGAGACATTACATATCCTATTTTAAAGTCACTGGGGCTTATAACATTGCCATACTGTCTCTATATGTTTTCAGTCTAATGACATAACAGACTGTTTTAAAACAACTAAGTACTGACATTTTTGTTGTTCTTACATCATGATTTTTATATTTAAAAATCCATATGCTCAATCATTTATATGGTAAGATGCAGCTAGAGAGTTGTATATTGAATTAAAATTTTGAATCAAATTATCAGCTATTTCTTTTTACCTTTTTATTAACATATAATGTATTATTTGTTTCAGAAGTACAGATCATTAGTCTTACACAATCCACAGCACTCATCATAGCACATACCCTCCTCAATGTCCATCACCCAGCCACCCCATTCCTCCCAGCTGCCTCCCCTCCAGTAACCCTCAGTTTGTTTCCTGAGATTAAGAGTCTCTTATGGTTTGTCTCCCTCCCTGGTTTCATCTTGATTCATTTTTCCCTCCCTTCTTCTCTGATCCTCTCTTGTTTCTCAAATTCCTCTTATCAGTGAGATTATATGATAATTGTCTTTCTCTGATTGACTTATTTCGCTCATCATAATACCCTCTAGTTCCATCCATGTCATAGCAAATGGCAAGATTTCATTTTTGATGGCTGCATAGTATTCCATTGTGTATATATACCATGACTTCTTTATCCATTCATGTAATGTGCTCTTCTTATACCTCTCTCTTATTAAAAATTTTCAAAGTGTACAATTATTGTTTTAATTTCAAATTCCAATAATACACTGGAAGTTTTTTATCAGTCTGCTTAGGCTGTGGTAGCAAAATAGCACAGATTTGGTGGCTTAAACAACAGTGGTTTATTTTGCACAGTTCTGGAGGCTATAGAGGTCAAAGCTCGAGGTCCAAGCTCCAGGTCCCAGCAGACTGAGTTTTTAGTAAGATCTCTCTCCTGGCTTTCAGATGATTGGCTGTCTTCTGGCAATGTCTTCGGTCATCACATGGCCTTTCCTTGGTGTGTGTCTATATGCAAGGGGGAGGAATGTTGAGGGGGAGAAATGTAGAGGCAGAGAACTAGCTCTTTGGTGTCTCTTATTTAAGGACACTTATCTTATAGGATCAAGGCCCCATCCTTATGCCCTCATTTAACCTTAATTACTTCCTTAGAGGCTCCCCTCTCCAAGTATAGACACACTGAGGGTTAGAGTGTGAACATATGAATTGGCACGGGTTGGGACGTGGGGGGGAAACATTCAGTCCATAAGAAGGTTTGACAGCTTTTCTTTATTAGTCACTTGTATTTACCTCAAAGGTAAATACAGTTTTTTAAAAAAATATTTTATTTATTTATTTGACAGAGAGAAACATAGCTAGAGAGGGAACAGAAGCAGGGGGAGTGAGAGAGGGAGAAGCACGCTTCCCACCGAGCAGGAAGCCCGATGTGGGACTTGATCCCGGGTCTCCGGGATCATGACCTGAGCCGAAGGCAGTTGCTTAACCAACTGAGCCACCCAGGTGCCCCAAATACAGTTGTTTTTACCTCAAAGGTTCCTGGTAAAGTCCTCATGGGGTGAGAATGTATAAATGGAAAGAAAAGGAAGCTGTGTTGGAGGATCAGGGGATGAGAGAGAAGTAGGGAGGGAGATTCCCTGACTCTTCCTTTATTCTTTACCCTTTTGTTCATCAAGGATTTGATTTTCTCTATTTAACTCCCCTGTTCTCTTCTAAGACCAGATTCATTCCTTTAAGGGCTGATTTTTCTTTCCCCTTGTATAATTTATTTTACCATAGAAATTTCACCTGGAAAGATGAAAGAAAGATGAAAGAAGAAAGAACAAAAGAGTATTCTGAAGTATAGATGCTGATCTTCTTTCAGTTGGAGCAGTATTTGAAGGCAGAATGTTAAGGATGACCATATCTTATGTGTTTATAAAATACATAAAATATCAATCTGTCAGCATTCAATAAATTGTAATGCAACAGTAATTCTAATGTATTTAATGTCTATCACCTCTTGTGTGTTCCTATAAATATGTGTTGTTTAATGTATGAGTATTTAAAATTTTCTTTTTCTTTAAAAAACATTTTTTTTATTTATTTGACAGAGAGAGCAATCACAAGTAGGCAGAGAGGCAGGCAGAGAGGCAGGCAGAGAGAGAGGAGGAAGCAGGCTCCCTGCTGAGCAGAGAGCCCGATGTGGGCTTCGATCCCAGGACCCTGAGATCATGACCTGAGCCAAAGGCAGAGGCTTTAACCCACTGAGCACCCAGGCACCCAGTATTTTAAATTTTCATAAATGTTATAAAATATGTCTATTCTGCTTTCTTATTCTCTCTTTCCTTCTCTCTTCCTTTTCCTTCCTTCCCCCCTTCCTTCCTTCCTTCCTTCCTTCCTTCCTTCCTTCCTTCCTTCCTTCCTTCCTTCTCACCAACACGATGATATTAAGATCCATCTATTGGACAGTGACCCTTTCCCACATTATACCTATCTATTTTCCCAGGGACAGTCCACCACAGTGCCACAGTGATCATCCTCATATGCATACCACTTAGATGACAATGTTTTAGGGATATACATCTAAGAGTGGAGATTCTGAGACATGGGGAGAATGTCTATGTAATTTGACTAAGCTATGACAGCTTATATTCAGAATGGCTACCACTAGTCTTAAAATTACACTAGCAAGGTTCAAACACTTCTATATACCCATTGTCCCTTGACATTAGTCAATGTTCTAAGTTTGTTAGTCTACCTGAGTATTGTCAAATATTCATTGGTTCTTGAGGGAGAGTTTCATGAGCATAAAGCAAAAAGAAAGTCATTAAAAAGGAAAACCATGGCAAGGTGCCATAGTTTGTGTATTTGTTTTAGGAACATAATTTAGAAGCTAGCTGATGGTCCTAGGGACACAATTAATATATTTACTTGAGTTGATAGCTAAAATGAAACTTTTTTTTTTTTACAGGCAATAACTCTTGGATTAATACATTACTTACACAATGTGGACTGACTTTGCCATTTAGGTTATAGAGTGGATAGTTTCTATAAACTGTACAGGTTCAGTTGTGCCAAGGTTTGGGGGAAAATATATTTAAGGCACATGATAAGACAAGATTATTTTATTAAAATTAGCATTGCCAAAATGTATTGAAAATAACACTATTTTGATATTCTCAAACATTTCTGAGGGTATTAGTTCAAACAAGGTGCCATTGTGTGAAAAATCAAGAGTCATTATTAAGACTTATGAAAACTTTTTTGGTATATTTCCCAGAAACTAAAAAAGTGAATGACTTTCATAGTTGGATAACAAATCATTTCACAGGTCAGGTACTTTCCAGTTCTTGGCTTTCAACAAAATTGAAGGAGGAAATAACTAAGTTGTCAATTGAGAGACTATTAAAAATAATTTTAGATGATAGATCACTACATGGGTTTTGGCATAGAACTTGGAGGAAATTCAAAGAAATGGGTGATATTGCAATAGAAAAGTTCTTGCATCCCATTCATCTTGTGGTAAGAGCAATTTTTTTCAGAATTTATATCTATAAAAATGAAAAATAAGAAGTAAACGAAAATAAAAAAGACATGATCCTGAAAACTGTCTCCTTTTCATGACAAGTCATACTCATCCATGAATATATAAGCTAATTGCCAAGAAACAATCTCTTTAAGAGACTTCTAGAAAAAAAACTTCATTTTTTTTGTAGGGCGAGTTTCATTTGTTCTTTTGCTTAGTTGTAGACTACTGAGAATTATGACAGAATCTAGATGAATTTCTTAATACTTAAAGCCTAAAATCTTTGTTTTAAATTTATATAAGTATTCTTGTTATAGTCTATGGTAAGTATGATAAGGGTGATAAGGATAACAAAAAAACTTTCATTTTTTAATTTTTTTAGGTGACCTTTTAAATATAAAAGTATGTGATGCTAAGATACTCTGTGTGTGTGCACACACACGCACATGCACAGACATACATGTGAAGTGCAATGGGAAATAGGTGCAAGGAAAAAAGAAAAGAGATAAAATTCCTATTAAGAAAGATCTTGCTTATATCTTTAAATGAATGATGACATGCATCTATCATTATGGTTATTTAGATTGACTGGACACATTTTAAAGGGTGATATAACCATATGACTTTACATTGTCAATATTTATCATGTATCCCAAACTGTAGACATTGTACCTATTTAAACCTTTGATTCAAAAATTTGATACCTTAACGCAAATTCTGTGCATTTTAGGGAGCATATAAAACATTTTGAAGACCACTAGCCTAATTCATACAGGTAGTATGAAGCAGAAAAAGCATTTAAAGCCAGATTTTTGACTCTAGGTTATCGCATTTTGTATCTGTTATAATTCAGTGGAAAGGAGATCACATGGCAGTAGGAAACATCATTGTTTTAGCTCCTCTCCCCCCCCCCCCCCAACTATCTGAGAGCTTGCAGACAGGCACAAATGGAATCAACATACCCAGAGAAACTGGTAAATGACTGTCTGAATCAAAATTATATGCACGCATCTGCCTAGCATAGTGCCTGCCACATATTATTTCTAGGTGTTAGTAAAAGTTTGTTAAGTGAATGTTAAGAATCTAAGGCTTTTCCCATTAATAAAATTTCCTTAAAGACAAGCATTTCAGTTGATAATTGTGTTTTTATTTTTAGATCTAGGATCAATTCAGAGATTACCGTAAAACTTGTATTATAAGCTTCCGTAATGACCAAAAAACAAGCAAACAAAAAACTCTAAATAAACAAAAAACAAGAGTCTCCAACACTTTTTTTGCCAGACGGATGCCTATTTTTAAACCCAATCTTGTTATCAGGATTAAAGATAGTAACCTCAATGAATAATATTAAATTACTAAATGGTAAGATATGTTTATACTATGTTTAGAATGGGTCAATTCAGTCCTTAAATAATGCAAGGCAGATTATACCCTTACCTAGTTTAATGGACAAGAGGACTTTGCAACCAATTCTTGTTTGCTCATGGTCAGTAGAAATGCGCTTGAAGTAATTGAAATCAATGCATAGTCTCAAAATAATCAAAACCATATGCCTGTGCATTCACTATAACTTATCCTTTAATTCTTTTTATTTTTTCTCCTTTTTTTCTTCTAAGCCAAACACATTGTGCTGAATTTTCTCCCTACAAAAAAATTAAGTTTTGTGTTTTTTTAGAAGTCTCTTAAAGAGCCTTAAATTCTCAGAACTGTTGTTGGAATCAGGAAGTTCTTAGAAATGGACTTAAGCATAAGCTTTAGGCTCCTCACTTATATCCTGGGAGGATCCCAACAAGACCTTCCCATGGTGATATATTTTTTATAAAATTTGAAAACAGTAAGACATATTTAACTGTAGTTTGAGTTTAATGGGTTGTATTTATGTGAATTGTGGTCTCTTCCAGGCACTGTTAAGTTATTGCTAGCCATCTCATGATAGAAATGGCTTTCAGGAATATTCCTACCACGAATTTTTCTGATTCACTCAAGGTCATGTCTCAAAGGTACCAGAAATAACGTTGCATTATAAATGTGTCTTCTGGCATCTGGCTTGGGAGTATGTGGTTAGTGTAGAAGATATAAATTTTCAAAAATAGAGAAGCAGAAGCTGCTCTATGGAAGATTCTTCTGAATCTTATAGCTCATATACAAAGAATATTGGATAGAAGTTTTCCCCAAACTTGTTAACATATTAAATGTTTACATGAGATTACTAATAATGTGTGTTGAAACTGAAAGAAATTTTTCTAAACAATAAACTATAAACAATACAGATTTTGATTAGCCCTGATAGAAGAAAGACTGAATTGTGCTTCTCTTTTCTCTGTAGACAATAATGTTATAAAATTATTGTCAAAGGAAGAGTCAGTCAAGACTATGCTGCCAAAATAGGTAGGGAAATGAGTATTGTAGATACACGCCAGGCAGGTAATGAATAAAACTATTTTAAAATTTATTTTTAATTTTTAAAATATTTATTTATTTATTTATTTATTTATTTATTTATATTATTTGTTTCAGGGGTACAGGTTTGTGATTCCCCATAGCACATACCCTCCCCAGTGCCCATCACCCAGATTAATAAAACTATTTTTTCATTTTCCCCTACTTTGTGATGTGTATACTAATCCTTTTAAAATTAATAATTTGTTATTTCTTACTGGAAATAAAGGTTTCATTTTATATATAATTCCCTTCATATCTACCTTTCATAATTTTGAGTTTGCTTTTCTTATCAAGGGCCCCTAAATTGTATACATTTGTCCCTGGCCTTAGATGTTATTTGGTATAACTTTCTTATTATATACATGAAAAAACAGGTCTAGAGATAATGTTTTACTCCTTGGCCTCAACTATTACGGACAGGATTATAATAACAATCAGGCTCCTGGGCTGTGAGTTAAATCTCTCACGATTAATCTATGGCTGGAATAATTAAATTCTCCCTGTATATGAATCTGCACCTAGGGTTTTAGCTAGGAAAATGCTATTGGAGAACTGAACTCTAGACTAAAAGTCTATGGATAGAAAAAATGTCTGCAGTTGTGCGTGAATTTCTTTGAGAAAAAAGCATTTGTCAAAGTTGCTAGAAATGAGGAAGGAGTCGCTTTCAGGTTCTGCCAGATCTCATCCGTGGCACTCTGAACTTCAGAAATGTGCATGCAAATGACTTTGAACAGCATTGTTGAGTAAAGCAGGAAAAGAACCAGATAATGTGAAACTCATTTGTTACTGATTGTAATGCCATGGCCTGTGTTAATATTCCCTAAGGCTGATTCTGTCTGAATAATACACAAGGGAAGCCAGAGGATGTTTCAGAGATTGGACAATGAGAGGGAATTTTACTAACTCAGGTCTGTCATTGCAATCTTACCACAAATGTGGTCTAGAAATCCATTTTAATGCTATTCTGTAGCTGTCTTTGCACAACTAAAATGAATGTGCATTTGGGGACCTCCAATTACTAACATTTGCAGAGGGCAAATAAAATACTGATTTTCGTCTTCTAACAAGACAGAAACTTTGAATTTGAAAACCAAATAAATCAGACTTTCTCATACTGATGAAGACTAACTGGACCATAATAGAATTTAAGCCCGTAAGCAGTACTGATTTACTGAGAAGGCTTACAGTAGCTGTCCAAAGGATATTAGATAGTCATTAACGACATGCTTTCTGGGCTAAGCAGACTTTATAGCAGGCCAACTATAAGGCCTTCTCAAATTTCAAAGGCTATCTGAAGGCACATTTAAATACTTGGTCACAAGCAGCCCCTGACAGAGGCAGGGCTGTCTCTGTGCGGTCTTTGAACTCAGGGAAAGGAATGGGTGTTCACTCTGTTTCCATTGCTTTAAAGACAACTGGTCCCTCCAAGCATCTCCATGTCTCAAGTGTTCTCCAAGTCCTGAGAGGTACTTAGCTTAAGGCTTTCCAAGACCTGCCTTTGTTTGTACTGCTAGAATCCTCTCTTCTTGACAGGGAAATCAGAATAGCGAAAAGCAAGCAAAGCAAATCCTCGGAGGCGCAGAGACAAAAATTACACTAGTGAGGGATGGCGCTCTGCAGTGGAAGCTATGAACTGGCTGGCTGTGGCGAGAGCTCAGTGGTGGATGTCTTGTTGGCTTGCATATGATTTTTAAGAGAAATTTGAACTAATATTTAAACATTTTGATTTTGACATAAAGAACATGTCAAGTTTTCGCCAGAAAGGTTTTGCAACCCTAGGTTTCATTCTTGCAGAGAATGAGCTTTTTCTGTACCGCTGGGCGGTAACCTGGGCATACACATTCTCCTAGTGCTCTAGCTCCTCAGTAGTTGCTACTTCAGGTCAGACTTTCCAGAACCCACAGGCCAGAGGGGAGAGAGCTGTGAGAAGCTGTGAGAGTGTCAGATCTCTCAATCAGCTGAGAAATTGTCTGATCTGACCCTTTGAAGGCAGCGAGTTTGGTTGGGAGGAAGAGCCTAAGACAACAATGCTAAGCACATTCAGGCAGGCTAACAGGAAGTTTTAGAAATTCACCTGGCCAAGGAGATCCGTCTCTAGGAACTACCCCAGCAGCACAATGGACATGTTGCCCCAGCCTCTGGCTGCTCTATGGTGCCACATCCTGCGGCCTCTGCGTTGAAAGGCAATGAAATGAATGTTCCCCTTAATACTTTCAGTTAGTTGGCAATCTGGTACAACCCAGAAGCTGCTTGATGTAGGGAAAATGGGAACTTGCATTGATGAACTTGTTCCAATATCTCATCAATGGGTCCTGGACATCCAAGCCGCAGGAACCTGCGACAACCACTGCAGACACAACAAGGAAAGAAGCATCGCAGAATGCCTTTCTGCAGAGGGGATTCTTGAGTGAGGTCTTGCTTCTTTAAATCTTGCCAGGGATGTCCTGAGTATGTCTAGAATTGTGCCCCAAAACAGAGGTTCTTTTTTTTTTTTAAAGATTTATTTATTTATTTATTTATTTGACAGAGAGAAACACAGCTAGAGAGGGAACACAAGCAGGAGGAGTGAGAGAGGGAGAAGCAGGCTTCCCGCTGAGCAGGGAGCCCCATATGGAGCTTAGTACTGGTTCTCCGGGATCATGACCTGAGCTGAAGGCAGTTGCTTAACCAACTGAGCCACCCAGGTGCCCCCCAAACAGGGGTTCTTAAAATAGATAGAAATCAGGAAAAAAAATAAATAATAAAAAATAAATAATAAAAAAAAGAAATCAGGAGTATCTGTGATCCTGATGGAGGAAAATATTACATCTTTATTTTCACTACTATAACTGAAATTTAGCTTTACTCCTCAAAATAATTGCTGGCAACAAATCACAATAGTAAAAGTAGTACCTGTTACCTTCCTACCAATACAAATCAGTTACTTTTTTTTTTTTTAAGATTTTATTTATTTATTTGACAGAGAGAAACACAATGAGAGAGGGAACAGAAGCAGGGGGAGTGAGAGAGGGAGAAGCAGGCTTCCTGCCGAGCAGGCAGCCCAATGCAGGGCTCGATCCCGGGTCTCCAGGATCACGACCTGAGCCAAAGGCAGTCGCTTAACCAACTGAGCCACCCAGGCGCCCCCAAATCAGTTACTTTTTATAATACACTGCAGTTTTTGCAGGCATCTAGATATGCTGTTCACATTTGTCATTACTTCAAATAGTAGAAGATCGTATAATTTGATGTACTAATAAAAAATTTGGTGTACTAATAAAAGTAATAGAAGATCTAATTTGATGTACTAATAAAAAAATTTAAAAAGGCATTTATATATCAGAAGGAGATTTGCGACCAAAGTTATTTTGCAAAAATAGTCAAATTGGCCTTTGACTCATGATTGAGTGATCACTTTCTAACAGATTCATTTTTTAAAAAGTATTCAGTGTAAGGGGTGCCTGGAACCTCTGACTCTTGATTTCTGCTCAGGTCATGAAATGGAGCCCCAAGTGGGGCTCTGTGCTCAGTGTGGAGTCGGCTTGAGATTCTCTCTCCCTCTCTCTGTGACCCTCCCCCAATTTCTCTCTCTCTTTCTCAATAAATATAATCTTAAAAAAAATTGAATGTGTACTTATATAATGTAGGTATAGTGATAGGTACCTTTTCTAAATGCAGTGTTACTTAGAAAAAATCAACAAAAGTGCAATGAGGTTTTCAGCAGAGAAATGAGGATTTCAGCATAATGAATCTAATTTTTTTCAACCAGGTGGTTGTTATGTCCAATGAATCATATATTTTTTTTTTGGTCAGATGAATAGGCACAATACTACTCAGTTGATGGTCAGCTAAAGTAGAATCTTATTTTATGCAGACTGGAAAAATTAATATTCATAAATATTTATGAAGAGTAATTGGAGCTTTTTTTCCATTTCCGTTATATCTGGGTCTGTTTTCCATAATACTACTAAGAGATGAATATTTTCATGACAATTAATTTCTTTCATGATCTAAAACTGAATAATAGCACATGAATTGCTACTTGTTATTTTTGTGTAACTATAAACATAGATTCTTTTATTCTAGGGGAAGCAAAATTATTCTTTTTTGCAGGAGTATACACTTTCATATTTATGTCCAGAATAGGCAAAAACAAAACAAAACAAAACAAAAAAAGGAAAAAAGCCCAGAACAGTTGTTTCATTAAATGCTTTCTTCTCAATCACTTACTGTATTAATCATGACTCTTTCAATATCTCCTTTTATTTTCCAAAAGCATATAACCTTCTTATTTGACTGTTCCCTTATGTTGCATGTAGATTTGGCCAAGTCGATGAATTAGAAATGAAGTTCAAAAAAAAAAATTATTGTTCCCCAAAGAATATTACTTTATTTCAGATTGAGACACACCAATTAAAACTCCCTTTCCTTCCTTGTGGGTATCTGAGAGCTCATTGCTTCTTCTCCATTGCATTTAGTTTTAATATAAAGAATAATAGTTACCATTATAAGACTCTGAAGCCTTCTACAGTTTGTTCTTCGTTCTAGACAGATTTCATTAAATTAAAGGGGGTTTAATCCGTACATTTTAGCACTACAGAAGTCAAGAACTTGTAAGCTGATTGACTTGGAAAGGAATAGTTCTAAATACATTAAGGATTTATATCCTCATCTGACTAGGAAGCCAAATTTGAAGAAATAAAAAAAAAATGAGAGAAAAGGTCAACAAAAGGAAACATGAACCATGCCTTTATGCCAGTAAAATGCAGTCAATTTAGTTAATACTTTGAGTCAAACCAGATGATGGACTCATTGGCAAAATAAGTAATTTGGCATCATAAAATCATAAAGTTTAACTTGGGATATAAGGAAACAGTTCAAGATGATTACATTTATAAAACAACTAGAGAAGCAGGTTTATTTATTTTTTTTTCTTTTGTGGTGGGATAGAGGGAAGGAGAAGATGCATTTAATTCATTTGAACTTCTATACAATTCAACCAGTTTTTATTGGACACCTATTATGTTCTATACCTTTTGGTAATCACCTGGATTAGTAGTTTTAAATAAAATAATTTGTGCCTGCATTTTTGGTTTCAAACAAATTGATTTTGTTTGAGGAGGGAGGGGGAATTCTGGTACCTGGCACAAAGATGGCAAGTCCAGAATCAGACTGTAACCCACTTTACTCCATCTGGACTTACCAGGCTGTCCTCACACGGTTCAGAGCAACTAGAATCCATTACAACCTTTTGTCCCTGTTGAAGGAAAAGCTGGCCTGAGGGTATTCTTGCTCAGGCATTTAAGATGATATCGATAGTTCAATCCATAAACAAACATGATGGAATCACACTTAAGGAAGAAGCTGGATTTCGCCCCTTTCTTGTTTCCAAACATTCCGGGTCATTCAGTGATCTGTAGTCTAAATATGCACAGCAAAATGGAGTCTTTTCTCTTCTCAAGGTATTACAGTGATCTGGTCTTTCCTGAAAACATTTGAGACTCATCACTTCCTATAAGACTCCCCTGCCATGTTGGAACAAAACTTGTTGCTGTTATCATGGCCTAGGAAGGTAACTTTAAACTTGGAGGAAATGCCTATCCTGTTCTGTATCATCTGTTCTCATCTATACAAAACTATTTTATTTTCTTCTATCTGTACCCTTCTTGGAATACTTATAGAAGACAAAGATATTAGTGCTGCTTTGGATTAATAGAAACGATTCACTCATGACCCTGTAAGAGCTTACAATGTAATGTGTATGTGGAGACCTGCAAAGAAATTAAACAATACAAGCAAATAAACACTCTAAGAGAGGTACACAGTGTTTAAGGGTGATAAATTCCCCCACAAGGATCAGAAAATCTTCCTACACAGGTAGTATTTAGTTTCTTGTGAAAAATGATAGAGTTTCTTTTTCATTCTTTCCAGTTTTCTGTGCATTCGAACATGGGAAGCATTGACCAAGTGGAAGGCATTTCTGGGATGAGCTGGACAAAAGTGTTCAGGTATAAGATGACACATGAAAGACTTTTCAGAAGTCTCCTGTAGCTGAGGTGCAAGAGGCATGAGAAGAAATTTAGACTACCCATGTCTGTAATGAAGTTCCTCTCCTTGAATTCCTACCTATGAAACTGTTAGAGGATGTCATGTTTCAGGAGAACTTGGTTTATACGGGGAGTATGAACAGTTTTCCCCCTCGTACACATTATAGCAGAATGCAGTATTTCTCTGTTTATATATGTATTTGTTTGGAGACATATTTGCAATCAGAACTATCTCTTCCTAGTTAAAATTTTTAAAAAAGATTTACTTATTTTAGAGAGAAAGAGAAGGTGTGGGGGAGAGAGAGAACACAAACAGGAGGGGGGTGCAGAAGGAGAGGTAGAGAGAGGATCCTCAATAGACTTCCTGCTGAGCATGGAGCCAGACACAGGGCTTGAACCCAGGACCCTGAGATCATGACCTGTCAAAATTAAGAGTCAGATGCTTAACCAACTGAGTCATCTAGGTTAATTTTTAAATTAATTTACTAAGACAAAGAGACATGAACTCCCAAGCTATGAAAGCAGGCATGATGTATAGCAGCATGCCACAATCTTTTCACCCCCACTGTGGTCCAGTTCCTCATACTCAGGGCAAAATACAGGACATCCCACCAAGTGTCATTTCTAAATAAGTAAGTGTTTCTGTCTCAAATTTGCTAAAAGTTAATTTCCCTGAGTGAAGCTTCCATAGATCATTGCTTCATTCCAAATTCAAGTTTCATGCGGTTGTATCAGATGGGAAGGATTAAGTCATATGTTTACATTTGCATTGAAAGGATATTGCCTGAATTCTACTCCAGAGGAGTAGGACTCATGATGTGGAAAATGACAAAATATGGGGAGGAAGCTGTTCAACATACATAATATTATTATGAATTATTATATTAGTATGTATTAGCAATCCACAAATGAAATATTATTATCTATTGGTAATTCATAAGCAAGATATATCTACTTATACCAGAATAGATCATTGTTAGGTAATGTTCTTTTTCACTCTTGGAAACATCTATGCGTACCTTATTAAATGCAGTACTTCTGCTGTATATTATTAATCAAATTTTGTTAGGCTAGACTGTGATAAAAATGACCCCCAAATCTCAGTGTCTTAAAACAATGAAGTTTTCTTTCTTACTCATGTTACATCATCTTTGTGGCCTTATCTGCAATTTCATTACTGTTCACTTTGTGATGGCTCTAATCGTGTTCTACATTCTACTTGTTTCTTCATTGTTTGACCCAAATTAAGGAGCTGTCAGTATCTCAGACATGGTGTTTCCATACAAGAGGGGGAAGAGAGAGAGGAATAGAGAGAAAGAGAAAGAGAGGGACTAAACCAAATAATAGCAATATCACCAGAACCACATAGTCACTCTAAAAGCATCTGCTTGAACATGGCATGCCTCAAAGCAATTCCACTGGTCAAAACAAATGAAGTGAAATTGTTAAGGCTCGTACCATAGGAATGTTATGGGTAGGAAAGTGAAATATTCTTTTAGAAGGAACGGTGAATAAAGGGCAATAATAATAAGCTATTTCAATTCTCTTTCATGACCTCAAATAGTTTTTGCCCATCCTTACTTACAAAGCACTGCTCTTGTCTATAATGTATACGTTCCAAATTTGTATCCAGTACTAGCAAGTGGCCCAGTGTAGAATACTGTGATAATCTGTATCCCATGAACAAAAAAATATCATAGGGCTCTTCATTTGGAAAGGGAACACATGGGAGATATACAGGAGTCACTGTTTCATAGCAATTCTGAAATCATACCGAGTAGACAATCATTTGTTTTTTAGATTCCACGTTTAAGTGAAACCATATGTTATTTGTCTTTCCCTGTCTGACTTATTTTACTTAGCATAATACCCTCTAGGTAGACAATCAGAGGGCCTCCTGTGAAAGAATAGTTAAAAAAAAACACACACACACATCTTTTTAGATGCAGATTCTGCTCCCTGGAATTAGCTCCTCAGCCTATTGTTCTTGTTGACTCTGGCTTCATTTATTGGAAGGTCCCTCCTTTGCTATGGTCTTTCTTTTCCAGATGCTATTGCACAATCTGAGTGAGGCATTGGAGAAAATGTCTTACTTGGGGTCTTAATAGATTTCTCATTCTACTTTTGTTTACAGGAGGTGGAAGTGGCAAAGCTCAGTTGAAGCTTCAAATGGTCAGTCTCTTTTCATTGAGGCGGCTGACTCTTTTAGAATTACAACTGTTTTATTTATTTTACTCCAGAAAGTAGTACACAAAATTCTTTTTGAAACCTATCTTTATACTTCCCTAGATTTGCTTAAAGGTAATCAAGCTTATTATGTTTCCATGAGAGAGTCATAGCTTTCATCTCTTCTTTCTGAGCCATTTTTATCACCTAAAGTATCTTAATTAACACTACCTTAATGGTCTGAGAGGTTACACATATAGACATGTTTTCCCACCGTTGGATTGGATATTGCCATGAGGTTGAGTCTTCACTGGACTTTGTTTTTCCAAGTATTTCTCAAAACAATCTTAGGCCTGTAGGAGAGGAAAACATTTTCATATTGCAACTCTGCTTGCCAACAGTTCCAGTTGTTTCTTCTTTCATTTTTTTCAGTAGTAACTTATCAAGTGTGGCTGAGAGCAATTTAGTAAATCGAGTAGCTTTCTGTTTCTCCATATCTTTCCTTAAAACCACACCACATTAGATTTATTATCTTCCACGTTATTGCAGGTTAACAGTTTTTCACTACCTCACATTTTTTCTTCATTTTTCCAGCATTCAGTAAGTTTTTATTTTCATTCATCCCTTATATCAGTGCCCTCTATTTTAGCTTTCCTATTGTGGCATACCTTACTCCAGACTTTCTGTATTGGTCGGCTTTTTCTAGGTTATACTGATGTAACAAATAATCCCCAAGCATCAGTGGCTGGACACAACAAAGATTTATTTCTCGCATGTATCCAAAGTAGCTGGAGTTGCCTGAATCTTACACATTGACTGCACTTATGCTTCACAAATATTTCCTTTAGACTTACAGAATTAAAGAGGAAATTACAGACTAATTTTGAGGAGGTGGAAGAAAAGCAATGATGAAGTCACCTGATAGCTCTTAAAGTTTTTGCTCAATCGTAACTTTTGTTCCTTTCGCATCTCTTGTGCCAAAGTAAGTAAGATAATCAAGTCTGATGGTCATGAGGCAAAAGCACATACTCCTTTTACAGAGAAGGCAGTGAATAAATGAAAAAATAATAAAGTCTACCACATTTACCAACTTTCCAATACTGACTTTTTATTTCTCTATTTGGGCATGTTAATTTTTTCTTGCTAAAAAAAACCCAATTGAGATAGGAGAAACTTATTTATTTAAGAAAGTGTATATCAAGATCTCTCTGAAAAAAAAAAATAGTGCCTGTACTCAATACTAATGTGTAACAAAAAAACATTAATCTGATTTTCACAAGCTTTATGAAATTATTCAGAAGGGTTGATGAACAGTGTCAAACCTGTTGAGAAGTGTGGTATCATTTGAAAAATAAAGTATTTCCAAGTGGAACTACATAGAAATTCTACTACTACTAATAATGTAATTATAATAGCTAACATCTCTTGAGTGTTTGCTATTCCAGTATTCCAGATACTGTCTTTTTTTTAAAATTATTTTTTAGAGGGAGGGAGAGTGACAGTGTAAGTGTGGAGCAGAAGGGGCAGAGGGAGAGGGAAAGAGAGGATCATAAGCACACTTCACACCAAGTGCAGAGCCTGAGGATGGGCTTGATCTCATGACTCTGAGATCATGACTTGAGCTGAAACCAAGAGTTGGATGCCTAACCAACTGAACCACCCAGGAACCTTGTCCAGATATGGTCTATAATTTCATCTCAACTTTATTCTAAATGAGAAAGCTGAAGTTTGACTTAGGTCATACAGCTAGGAGGTGAAGGACAAAGATATAAAATCAATTTATCTGATTTAAGAGAGGAGTTCCCAATCATTAAGCTTGTTAAGTTGTATATGTGTATTCTTATTTTATAATATATTTTATATCTAAATTTTAAAAAAATGATATTAAATGGAGTGATCAATGGTGGACTCCGCTTGGTTGGGGTCTAATTCATCATGTGGGAGACTTTTAGACCCATGTTAATGGCTGAAATTCCTATACTCTGGATAAGCAAGAAATTAAAAATAGAGAGGAAAACATTAAAATAAATCTTCAGATTTTACATAAAAATTAGAATCCATTCAAAGAACAGAATGAGCAAATTCTGTACACTTGTGGGAGACACTACAGGATAAAAATACAATGGTCTTAGAACCATAGATACACTCCCATGGTCACACCTAATGCTGAAGGACACACATGGAACCCTTGGCGGAAGCCTGGAGTCTGGATTCCTTCCTGCTTTGTTCACACTGAACCTTAGTGAGCCAGTGTTGACAGAGGGGAGTAAATGATCTTGCATACAGAGGCTATTGTGTAGTCATTTGCACCACCAGTGACTTGGACTTATGGTGATTTAATAGGAAATGAAATCCTGGGGACTCTATTTTGTCTGTTCTCAGGTAAAAATGCTTCCAGGAAAAGATTAGTTTCCTCGAACTTACCTGATCCTGAGCCCCAAAGTAGAACTTGAGAAGCAGTAAACAACATTAAAAAGGCCTGTGAACAAGCTTTGCTGTACTTACTCTTACTTTTTAGTTGGCTGTTTTGCTAGAGTCTGTTGAAATGCCCCTATGAGCCCAGTTAGGGTTTGTTATTTGCCTGTTGATGCAAGCATATCACCTGGACCTTTTTACACCTGGGAGGGAATGAATTGGTGGGGACTCCTTCCCCCTACCCTCAGCTTTACTGAGATATAATTGACAAATAAAATTATAATATATTTAAAGTATATAAAGCAATAATTTGTTATTGTATACATTGTAAAATAATTTCCACAATCAAGTTAATTAACACATCTATTACTTCACATAGTTAACTATTTATTTATTTGATGGGAACACTTCAGATCTACTCTCAGCAAATTTCAAGCATACAACACACTATTATCAATGTAGATACCATGTTATACATTGGATTCCCAGAACTTACCTTATAACTAAAGGTTTATTCTCTTTAATCATCCTTTCCCCATTTCTGCCCCCCTCCAGCCCCGGGAAACTACCATTCTACTTTATGTTTCTGTGAGTTTGACATTTCCTTCCTTCTTTCCTTCTTTCTTTCCTTCCTTCATTCGTTTGTTCATGTCTTCCTTCCTTCGTTCCTTCCTTCCTTCTTTCTTTTTTTCTTTCTTTCATTGCCCTTATAGGTGATACTGTATAATATTTGCATTTATCTAGCTTATTTAAGTTAGCATAATGTCCTCCATGTTTATCTACGTTGTTAAAAATGGAATTTCCTTCTTTTTAAAGACTGCATAATATTCTGTTGTGTGAGTATATGTTTATGTAGGTACTTAGAAAAATAGGGTTTTTCTCCTATCAATCAGTATAAATATATGTTTACATTTTTAAAAATCCATCCATGAATGGATACAGATTGCTTCCATATCTTGGCTGTGGTAAATAATGGTGCAGTGCAGTGAATATGGAAATGCAGTGTCTCTTCAAGATAGTGCTTTTGTTTCCTGTGGATAAATGTCCAGAAGTGGGATTGCTGGATCATATGGTGGCTCTCTTAATTTTTTTGAGGAATGTCCATTCTGTTTTCATAGGTAGGATTTCCTTTTGATTAGTGCCAATGGGATCAGACAGCGCCAACTGAATTATATTAAGAAAAAAAGCCCTGTAGTCAATGTCACTCTCAGCTACGTGTATGTGTGTGTGTGTGAGAGAGAGAGAGAGAGAGAGAGAGAGAGAGAGAGAGAGAGAGAGAGACTGAGAGAGACAAAGGGAATCCCATGACATTTTGAAAACAGATTGATAGCTGGTCAGTCTTTGGGGCTACTTATTTGGTTGGACATCAGTAACCTTAATTTAACTCCCCCCCATTAGCCATTTAACCTGAATCTGACATAACTATAGGTTCCATAGTATTTTAGGGATTCCGAAGAAAAATATTGAGCCACATTTCTTCTTTGCATTAAATCCTGGTTTCTGCCTACATATGCTAGAAATAAGAACAGGCAATCAAGTTCAGTCCACAGCCCAGTGCCTTTACAGCCTCTAGATATTTGACAGAGCAGACAGAGCAGGTAGGAAGGAGGTAAAACAGGTTCAGTGATTTGAAACACTGATTTTGTGTTGTCTCTTTCGACCATGGTGTGTATGGGCTCTGCCTACTGTACTAGAATGCAAAGTTTTGTTGAATCAATTCTGAGTTTTGGTCTGGGAAAAGTACTTTCCTTCTTCGTTCTTCTGGCTGTTAACAGAAGACTCCCCTGGAGTTTTTTAGAGAGCCCATTAATTTTTCTTGTTTTAATATCTCATTTATACATATGTTTGTATAGTTTAAAAAGTCAAATTGGTCCTAAGAGTACCCATTGATATGAAAATCAGTATCCTCATTCTGCTTTCTTCCCATTTTGTCCTCTTCAGAGGCAACATCTTTCAAATATTTTCAGGGTTTTTTTGTTGTTTTGTTGTTTTGTTTTTTTTTTTTGCTTTTTTTTGTATTTACCTCTGTATCTCTAAATAGTTTTCTTATATTACTTCTCTATGTTTTAGTTTAAGAAGTTGCCACCTGGATTTTACCACTGAAGATGAGGATTTAGCTTTATTTCCTTCCCCTGCATTCTTTATCCATTTACTTCCTCTGTCTTCCCATCTACCTGCCTCTAAAACTAATTTCAGTTTATTTTAGTCAATTTAACTGTTAATATTTGCCTTTTATGACATGAACATAATATTCACACTGAACTTGGGTTTGATAGCCCCTGTGTGTTCCATAATGTATACATAATTTTAGGAACCATCTGAGGTGTGGGATCAAGGCATAATATTCTGCATTACATTTTATGGTAACCTTTCCTCTCCCCCTGCCCCCGAAAAACTTTTTGTTCTTTCACAAGTTTTTCGTTTGTTTAGTTTTCTATGTATTCAGCACAGTGCAACCTCAAATTAAATACTAGGTGTTCTACCAATTTTTGTTCTTGATGGAATTTTCCCCAGAGCATTCTTTCTGGTCTTCTCTAGACTGATGGTCCCTCAGCCTAATTTTTACACTGCCCCAGGAAGGATTCCCATCTCCTTCCTGTATTGGGATCAACTTTGATCTGTGGTGCTGACTAATATTGACTGATTCTTTATCCCTAAGTTCATCACTCCAGAATATGTATCTGAACCCTTTTCAGGCTCACAGTGTTGAATCTAAGATTAGGAAAGCCCATTTGTCTTATTGGGTGTATCTCTAGATCCCTCTAAGGCTTGTTTGATGGGGTCCATTTATTCTCTCTTGTGAGAATGGTACCTTTGCTGACAAATGTACCTGATGTTTCTCATGTAGAATCTTTATCCTTTCTTGTGAATAAACTTCTGAAATTTGGCCAGTCCCCAGCTGTGGGCAATTTGGGATAAGATCTGGATATCTGTTCCTCAAATTGACTTTCTATCAACTCTCCTTATTATGCTACCCCTTTTATTTACACTTTCAAAACTGAGCAGTTCCTATACTTTAGGGAACTCAGGGAAAATTAAGTTGGACATGGCTTTTCTCAGTTCTGTATAAGATTTAGTTTTCTTGGATTTGCTAAGTCATTTGATACTATGCATTTTCTAATATTTTGTTATTTTTCTTCTCCTATTTCTCATCTTTGTGGATTTATGCATTAAAAAAATCTTTTATTGCCATTTTAATGAGGTTTTGGAAAAGACCAAAAGTGACTAGGTATATCCAACTTTCCATCTTCTCCAAGGAGCCCATCATATAGACGTATTTTAAACATACTTTTTCCAATCAGTACAGTGAAAACAAAGCATTTAAATTCTGTCTGTCTTCTCTTTCTTCAAACAACAAACAAACCTGAACTGTTACATAACTACAAAGAAAGTCCTTAAGATATTTGCTATGCTTGAAATATTTATTGTGCCAGTACAAGGTATTAATCAGTTCAAACTATGTGTTCTTAATTATCAAGATTATTAAATGACCTCCCAAAATAACCACTTGGGGAAGCATTACTAAATATCCTCCAAGGGGCATTCTGGCCAGGTTGAAAAGGATTTTCCTGTATTTCTTGGAGAAAAGGGACATGATGTAACATGAATTAGGTGGTGCTGATGATATGGAATGGATTATCCTACAAAGAGTGGGTGCCATGTCACTGGAAGTGCTGAAAGAGAAGCTGGATAACCATCTATCAGGGATTCCAACGTGTTTACTTGAGATTAGAATAACTGAAGTCTAAGAATCCTCTCCACTCCCTGTGCATGTACGAGACTATGAATTTTGGTGAGAATTCCCCTCAAATTTGCATCCTTGAACGTTAGCTCTGTTATGGTATGCTGATGATCTTATGCTATGCTTGGGGGAACCAACTGGTCTTAGATCCTTAGATCCTAGGTTCCATGTGGTCTAGTTCTGGGTCCGTTTTATGCACTGCTCTGTCTCTGGTGGCTGACATCATGATTGCTCATATTAGATGCTGAGGACACTTTTAAAGAAAGGAGAGAAAGGGAGAGACAGAGACAGAAAGAAAGAGAAGAAAAGATAAAAAGAATTCAGAATTTTGAAGTATTCCAGAAAAATAGCAGCAGCAACAGTGTGAGCTGTTGTATATTATCATAACTTTCTGCAGAGGTAGGTTCTGTCACTCTAAGTGAGAAAGCCATGAGATCCAGGGTCTGCCTTAAAGAGTACAGTCAGGGCTTGCTTTTGGGTCCTTCTCACATTTAAAATATTTTAATTCACATTGAGGTGGAAGAGCAGTTAAGTAAATGTTACAATTGTGATTAGTTTTTATTATTTTATTTATTTATTTTTAAAGATTTTATTTATTTGTTTGCAAGAGAAACACAGCTAGAGAGGAAACACAAGCTGGGGAAGTGAGAGAGGGAGAAGCAGGCTTCCTGCCTAGTAGTGAGCCCGATGTGGGGCTCGATCCCAGGACTCCCGATGACCTGAGCTGAAGGCAGATGCTTAACGACTGAGCCACCCAGGCGCCCCTATTTATTTTATTTTTTAAAAAATCTTATTTAGTCATTTCTTTTAGAGAGAGTGTGTGTGCATGAGTAGGGATCAGAGCAGAGGGAGACGGAGGAGAAAGAATCTCAGATTCTGCACGCTGAGCATAGAGCCTGACATTGGCTTGATCCCACGACCCTGGGATCATTTCTTAAGCCAAAACTAGGGTCAGATGCTTAACTGCCTGAGCCCCCATTGTGTTTAGTTTTTAGAATCTCTTCACCTAGTTCTCTCTCTCTTTTTTTTTTTAGTATTTTATTTATTTATTTGACAGAGAGAAACACAGCTGGAGAGGGAACACAACAGAGGGAGTGAGAGAGGGAGAAACAGGCTTCCCACTGAGCAGGGAGCCCGATCTGGGGCTCGATCCCAGGTCTCCGGGATCGCGACCCGAGCCGAAGGCAGTTGCTTAACCAACTGAGACACCCAGTAGCCCCTCTTCACCTAGTTCTCTACTTCATAGATGAGGTAGTTGAATCTCAGAGAGTTTAAGTAACTTGGTTAGATAAAACAGGCTCAGAATCTGAGTACCATAGGTAATTTTTTCCTGTGCTATGAAATTTTCCCATGGTGTTGTCTCTGATGTCTTTTAAAGACAATTTTGTTGGGGAACAGAATTCAAGAGCTCTCAGGGTAGTCTGAGGCTGTGTAGGACACTGCCCTATTGATGATGGTAGTGTGATGGGGATAAGGCTGGTGAGAATTCATGTTGTCTTCTGCTATGACATGATGTTTTTCTTTAAGCACCACCTGGCAGTTGATAGCCAACATAGCCTCTTCCTCTGCCTGGAACACTGGAATGCCTTTATAAATCATAGCCTCTTCTCTTTGGGGAAGTTAGAGTTAAAACTCTCTCAGGCCGGAAAGCTGGTGATAACATTCTAACTTGGGCATAAGATTCTGTGAGGAGGAGACATCTTTTTCAATCTCAGATGTTCACATAGGAGTAGAAGAAGAGGCAAGAAGGATTGGGGAAAAGGTCATTTGGGATTTTAAGGATAACTTTTGTAATGGTGCCTATACAGGAATGTTTCTAGTTAATGTAATATACCTGGAAAAGCTATCATTCCACAGTATTCTGAGACATTTTATATGACATGTTAGTCAATAAACATATATTTTTGAGAATTTAAAGTTTATTAAATAGCCCAAATCTGATAAAACTCTGAGTGGTAATGTGTTAAGAATTGACCCTTTAAAATTTTAAGCAATTATATTCGGTTTTCCCCTAATTTTCCCAAGGACTTGCAGAATTTGTCTGTATACAAGCAATGGAAAAATAAGACTTTGGCTTGGATAAGCTAAACCAAGAAATCTCCATAATACATTGCTTCACTGTCTATGCTGATCAGACTGTCTTCATGTGAAACTTGCCTTTATTTATCAGACATCAACTGAGGGAATTTCATGACTGTTAAATTGCCCATAACCCATAGTAAATGTTAAATAAAATATCACTATTGATTTTTTTTGTAGAGTATACAGATTGGCCAATTTGGGGAAGGTTTTTTTTAAAGCTGTTTTTCCTTCTGACCCCCAGCTGTCTTGACCAAGAACATCTCTCTCCCATTTCTCAAACTCAGAAATTGGACTTTTCTCTCAGATGAGTTGTTTCTTGCAATCCTAACCCCCCCCCCCCAAATAAAGGTGACACAGTTCTTTCCTTTTTAATTCTATTGTTTCTGCTCTTGCCCAAGTCTTCACAACTCAAAACTAGGCTATTGAATAGACTCTTAACCACAGCCTGTGTTCAGGCTTTCCCACTGCATCCTACTCCCTCTATGTTTCCTATCAGTGGGATCCCACGTGAGGGAGTGCTGTAGATTGTGGTGGTTAAAAGCACCATTGGTACTTTGCCTCTGCTTGATCGTTTGCCCATGGAAAATGACTTAATTTCTCTGTGCCCCTGTTTCATGATCTCTAAAATGGGGGTTATAAGTCTGACTGACTCTAATATTTCAATTTTTGTGTGGAAAACACTAAAAACAGTGCTCAGAACATTGTAATTGCTTACTATGTGCTAGTTATTATTAGCGAATTTCAATACCTATCCAACCATAGATTTTTTTTTTTTTGCATTTTTAAGCTTCCCTTAATTGAGCATCAACTATGTGACAGGGACTCTGTCAAGCAGATTTATAGGCCTAATATGTCTTATATAAGATGGCTATTTTTATCCTCAAAACACAGATTAGGAATTGAAGCTTCAGGAAGTTAAACCACAAGGTCAGAGTACCACAGCTAGCAAGGGATGCATTTGAGACTGGAATACAGACCTCTTTGATGCCAGACCTTATGCTCTTGTCCAACAGTCTCTTCTGTTCTCCTCCCACATGTGAATTCTGGCCTGTGACTCAACCTAGCCATTTGTGAGATGGGCACAGTATTGTCTTCAGCAGAGAACTGTGTGGAAATTAAATAATGTTGTAAAGTGTTTACTCTAATGCTTGCCAATTAATAGTCCCTCAATAACTATTATTAATATTATTATATACTATTTTTATTATCTCAGTGTTTTTAGTAATAAAAATAAGGAAGGTAAATGGGAACTAGGGTAATCCAGGGAGAAAAACGAAACAACAGAGACTTTGGACACAGAAACAAACTGAGGGACTTGGAGGGAGGGGGGGTAGAGGGATGGGAGAGCCTGGTGGTGGGTACTGGGGACACCTAAAGCGTGGAACACTGGGTGTGGGGAATGGGGAATGAATCTTGGAATACTGGGAAAAAAATTTAAGTAACAATAAAAAAATAAAAAAAATACTCTATTTTAAAAGATTTATTTATTTCTTAGAGAGAGAGAGTAAGAGAGAGAGCACAGAGGGACAAAGGGGGGAACCAGAGGGAGAGAGAATCTCTCTCATCCTGGGTGGGGGTTGGGGGGGAGGTAGGTGGGTGGCTCCATCTCAGGACCCTGAGATCATGACCTAAGCTGAAACCAAGAGTCCAGCTTAACAGACTGAGCTACCCAGGTGCTCCGGAAGTAATCTATTTTTAATATTAAACATTGTATTACTATATTTTCAATATGTTTTCATAATCACATCAATTTCTTCTTCCAGATTAACTTGAAAATTAGTTCACCTAATTATTTACCCACTCTGGAAATTCTTCATTGGTAGTTTGTTCACAATTGTATTAAGATCACAGACTAATTTTGGAAGAGGTGACATCTTTATTGCAGTTTTCTTATCAAGGAACATGGAATATCTTAATATAATAAAAATAATAAGAAATGTTTCTAATTCTTTGTTCTTTTATGGCCTCATTAAAATTTTAGGGATATCTTTATTACAGGCTCTGTGTATTTTCTTTATTTTCCTTCTCTTTTTCTCTTTTTCTCTCTACTTTCCCTCCCTCCCTCTTTTCTTTCTTTCTCTTTTTCTTTCTTTCATTCTCGCTTTCTTTTTCTTTCTTTCATTTTTTTTAAAGATTTTTTTTATTTATTTGACAGAGAGAGATCACAAGTAGGCAGAGAAGCAGGAAGAAAGAGAGGAGGAAGCAGGATCCCCGCTGAGCAGAGAGCCCAATGTGAGCCTTGATCCCAGGACCCTGAGATCATGACCTGAGCTGAAGGCAGAGGCTGTAACCCATTGAGCCACCCAGGCACCCTCATTTTTTTTTTTAAAGATTTTTAAAAATTTATTTATTTGACAGAGAAAGACACAGTGAAAGAGGGAATACAAGCAGGAGGAGTGAGAGAGGAAGAAGCAGGCTTCCCCCTGAGCAAGGAGCCCGATGCGGGGCTCAATCCCAGGACCTTAGGATCATGACCTGAGCTGAAGGCAGACACTTAACAGTTGAGCCACCCAGGCACCCCTTTCTTTCATTATCTTTTTTACAGAGAGAGAGAGAGACAGAGAGAGAGAGAGAGAATCTTAAGCAGGCTCCGCACCCAATGTGTAACTTGACAAGGGGCTCAATCTCAGGACCCTGAGATCGTGACCTGAGCTGAAATCAAGAGCTGCATGTTCAACTGACTGAGCCATCCAGGTGCCCCATATTTTCTTAATATTTTTAAAAATATTTTATGTTTTGGTTCATATTGTAAGTACTATCTTCACTCCATTTTCTTTAAGTTCTACCATTTTTACTACTTTAGTGTATGTTACTTTGTTTTTTATATATATATTTAAATGTATGTTTATTTATTTTATGTTCAGTTTAGCCACTGTACAATATATCATTAGTTTTTGATACAGTGTTCAATGATTCATTAGTTAAGTATAATACCTAGTGCTCATCACAACACGTGCCCTCCTCAATACCTATCACCCTGTTATTCCATTCCGCCATCCCCCTCCCCTCTGAAACCCTCAGTTTGTTTCTTGTGATCCATAGTCTCTCATGGTTACTTTGATAACCTACCATTTCTCCTGCTCTGGAACTGTACAGATAAACAGTTAAATGATTCACAGATTTCACTGTACTTGTACAGAATGTTTCATTTGTTGTTAATAGTATGCGTTATACTGATATTATTCATACATCTATGTGTACTTATCCAACAGGTCACATGCTATCATCTCCATTTGGCTTATGAGAATGTACATGTTTGAGTAGAATATTGAAAGACAAATATTTGCAAACTAGTGCTCTGGTGGATAAAATACAGACTCCTGCATTTTCTTTGATTGGAATATCTGGGAAGCGTCTATGGGGCTGGTAGGTTTTGAAGTTGTTCAGGGGAGACTGATAGACTTTAACAAAGGAGAACTATCTTAGATAAGACAAGAGAGAATGAGGGAAGAAGGTGGTAGAAAAAGAGGATGAGAGAGAAAGAGAGAGAGGGCGTGAAAGAGGGAAAAGAAGGGAGATAGTAATGGAGCATATGACTATGAGTAGATTTTTTTTTTTCTTGATTTCCGTAATGGAAAAGATGAGCTAGGAGTAGCAGTGAGAAAAAATGGCTGAAAGGATGCCAAGGTCTGAGAAATTCTTCAAGATATTATGCTTTCTGGGGTTGCTACTAGATGCAAACCTAAGGGAACATGTTTAGCTCAAGCTTTAAGGCAAGCTTAAAATTGAAGAGATAATCTTCTCACAGTCAAGACTTAGAGAGAGACTTGGGGCTGTGGGGAGGGAGTACAGTCCTGTCTTGGCAGTGATAACAAGGCAAACAGATGTTGCAAGATTCAACTTACTAGGCAGAAGTGGTAACATCAACATGTGGTTTAAAAATCAAATTTTATATTTATACTTTGTATCTAAGGTATTTGAAAGTTTGAGGTTTGAGTTTTTTCCAAGGCAGAGTATAAAGAGGAATGGTGGCACTTGATCTGTATAATCGGGACAACAATATAATTTATCATGCAAAGCAGGATATTTCTGAGAATGCAAGGGACTATTATTGATAATTATGCCTGGAAAACAGGTGTAAACATAGACTTTCCCAAGAAAATCAGGACATACAGTCATCCTATATATCACAGATTGTTTTCAGTGTGTTAGGAAGGGAAATAGTAGATCGGGCTTTTTCTTTTGTACTGCCATGGAGACTATTCCCTTAATGAACCCCAATGAGTTATATGTACTTATAACACTGGACATTTTTCAGTAGCAACTTAAAAAAACACATTTATTTATAATAATGGTTCCCTAATTTTGGGGGGGTCATGATCTCTTTCCACTTGAAAATTTTTTAAAGACCTCAAAATTTTTACTTATTGCGGTTATCCTTCTTGATATTTATCATATTATAAATTTAGACAAAATTGAAAAATATATATTCATACATTTAAAAAGAACAGTTAGACATCTAATTTTACAAAGAAGGGGACATCATAGTTTTTCCTATTCCTCCCACTAAATACAACTGAAAATTCTGGCCATTATATATAAAACACAGACATGAAGACTAAAAGCTCAAGAGAAGGCTGACAGTGAGGGACCTTAGGAACCAGGAAACAATATGGTGGTAAGTTTCCTGGGATTTTTTTCTGCCTTCATATACCCAGATACTAGATGCTAGAGAACCCAGCAATCCAGAAATGCCAATGAACACAAACAAAAAACAATCAAAATACAAACTCCTAATAGAAACTTGTTCTCTTTAGCCAAAGAACCAGAAAATAAAAGCTGGCCTAGAAAGACAAAAAATTGACAGTCTATAGATAATAACCACTTTATTTCAGCCAAACACTTAGACAAAATTCCAGCCTATCCTTGCTAGTAAAGGTCAAGTGAAGACCCTAGACTTCTGCCTTTGCGAAGAGGTAAGGATGTACCCTAACCTACCACCTGGGCTGTAGCCTGGACCATAAAAATATTTCAAAAAATTTAAAGTAATTTAAATCATATGGAGCATGTTCTGTGGCCACAATGGAATCAAAATAAGAAACAATACAGAAAGTGACAGGTAAATATAAAAATACTTGTAAACTGAACAGCACATTTAAAAGTAATTTATGGATCAAAGAGGAAGTATCAAAGGAAATTTTAAAAATATATTGAAGTGAATTAAAATCAAAATAAAACATATTATGATTTGTAGGACACAGCTAAAGCAAGGCTGAGAGAAAAATTTATATCACTAAATGTTTACATTATAAAAGAGGAAGTTTTAAATCAATAATCTAAGCTCCCAATTCAAGATACCAGGTCAGGGGTGGGGAAAGGAGAAAAAAAAAATCCAAAAGAAGGAAATAATACCTACAAAAGGAGAAAAAAATTAAGTTGAAAACAAGAAAATAAAAATCATAGAAATAAAAATTTTCTTGTAAAGATCAATTAGACAAGTTCTGGCAAGACTAACAAAATAAAAAAAAAATATAAATCTGGTATGAAATAAGAGCTACCACTACAGATCCTTCAGGCAGCAAAAGTATGGTAAGGGAATACTGTGAACAACTCCATGCACATAAATTTGACAAATTCAATGAAATAGATTGATTCTTTGAAAACTACAGCTAAGTCAATATGAAACAGATAATTTGAATAATTCTATAACTACTAAGGAAATTGAATTCATAATTCAAAACCTCCCAGAATAGAAATCTCAAATCCCAGATGGTTTCACTGGAGTAATTGGATATTGATGGGAAACAAGAAATGAACTTCAACCTATAGCTCATCCCTCATACAAAATTTTAGTCAAATAGGATTAAATTTATTTATTTTTTAAATTTCAAATAGGATTAAATATAAATGTAAAATATAAAATTATAAAGCTTTTAGAAGATAGCATAGAGAAAATATTTGGGATCTAAAACCTGGTGAAAAGTTTTAGGCACAAACAACTAATGCATTATGTATCAATAAAAAAATCAAATGGACCTCATCAAAATAATATTTATTTTTGCTCTAAGACCTTATTAAGAAGATAAAAAGATGAGCTACAAAGCTAGAGGAAATATTTGCAAACCACATATCTGACAAATAAGTTATCTCTACAATATATAAAGAACTCTCAAAACTCAACATTAAAAAATGTAATTAGAAAATGGGCAAAAGACATGGAGAGACATTTCACTAAAATGGAGCTACAGATGCCAAATGAGCACATGAACGACATTCACCATCACTAGCCGTTAGGTAAATGGGAATTAAAACCATGAAGCTGAGATATCACTATGTACCTGTTAGAACAACTGAAATAGAAAAATGGTGACAACATCAAATTCTGTCTGGGATGCAGAGAAACTGGATCCTCATATGTTGCTAATGGGAATGTAAAATGTTACCAGCCCTGGAGAAAATACTGTGGCTATTCCTTAAAAAAACTAAACCTACACTTACCATAAGGCTCAGCTATTGAACTCCTGGGCATTTATCCCAGAAAAATTAAAACCTATGTTTTTAGTAAAACTAAAGCATGTAGTGATCACACATGGCAACTCTTGTCTTCCTGTACTCTCAGCCCTAACTTTGCTCCAAGAAAATTACATGAAAGTTTCCAATTATGACTCCAACCTAAATGTGCTTCAAATATATCCTGATTTTCTTCTCACCATTATGGCGTTCTTGTTGCTTTTATAAGGTTCTCTTCAGATGAGGCTAGGTTATTAGAATATAAGGAATGTCAGAAGTCTGAATGACCTAGGTATGGAAGATTAATGTAGAAACAGTGGTGTCTTCCTCCCATTCTCTTACAAAATGGTGCAGTGAAAATAGTGCCTTTGTCATTCCACTACTCCTTTCAGTATCTCTGTCTTTCCTACTGTTTTCTCCCTCCTCCAAACCGGTTATCCAGCCTGCATCCCATTCCCTGAAGGGACCTGTTGATAAAACCTGGGATGCCAGTGCTTCCAGAGGTATCTATTTGCCTTTTAGTAGGGGTATCTTAAAGAATGAAAACTTTAAGCCTCAAGTAAATTAATTTCTAATGATGAAATTTCAAGCTGATGGAGATGATTTGGAAGAAGGAGAATTAGCCAATCCTGCTACCATATTATGTGATCAATCCATTTCTCCTACAGATACTTTTACTACTCATACTTTTACTCTACTCCCGTCCCACAGATGGGTTGCCAATCTGGAATAATTTATCTAGCATATCTCCTTGGGCTAGAGGTTAAATTTAGTGAAATGAAATTCCTTGAATCTCAAAAGAATGGCAACTATTTAAAAGTAAAAGATAGGAATAATTTTGGCCTATTTCAACACAGTCAGATTGGTTTAGGATCAGTATAACTGTTGGAGTGGGTACTTTAAGCCATGTAAGTTTTGAGGAGTGTGTGCCCAGGTTTAAGCTTAGTGTCTTGGCAAGTTTCCTTCCACTTGGCAAACTATTCATACAAAGAGGGGGAAAAGGAGAGCAAATCAGTATGGGATGCATGGGCACCTGTTTGCAGGGATGTGTGGGGAATTAGCAGCCCACTAAGTCTTACTTCAAAGAGGTAATTGACTAAGTAGGTGTGCTGACCCTTTGCCTTGCGCTTTGATGACCACTAATTAAAGCTTTTCTTCTCCAGACTCAGTAAGCATACTTAGCATTTGGTTGCCAAGTTTTCTGAGACCTCTGGTCATTAAGCTTTCACTAGCAATCTGTTCTAGCCCTGAACGTTTACTTCCATTGCAAATGGATTGTGACATTAATAGTCAACATGCCTGGATGAAGAATGGGCCGTGTCCATTCTTGTTGGAAAGATTTAAGAAATTTTCCTGAAAACCATGTATCATTTGGATTTATTTCTCTAATTCTGAGTGGTCATTTTTCCAAATGTTGCCAAATCTTCCCATAATGCCTTTCAACCTGTGTAATTAAGGAGATTAAAAGCGACAGCACTTTTTTGGTTGAATTAATGATGGGTTTTTATTTTTTCACTTTTCAGAAAATATAATCACCATTTATGCAAGAAAAATATCAGAAACAATTGTATGATTAAATCAAGGAGAAAAGCAAGCAGAAAACAGGCAGAAAAATGTCAATATGATATTATGATTATCATGGTTTTTGTTTTTGTTGTCTCAGATTCTTAATTTGATATTCAAGACTTCCATAAATCCAGCCCTAGTTTATCATTGTGGCATCTTCTCCTATTTCAGAATATGTATTTTTTACATTAGTAAAACAATGGGTTTACTGGGTTTCTTTTAACTTTTTCAGTGTTTTTAACTTTTCATGTGCTCTATCCCTTACACATTTGTAATACCTTCAACATTTATGACCAGGTCTAGGAAATTCTTCCCATTTCCAAACACTCAGCAACATTACCCCCTCTTGGATTTTACCATCAGACATAATCTCTTTCTCCTTTGAACTCCTTTGTTCTTACTGCATATTTCGAAATGGGTACATTTTGTCATTGATAATTGTGTGTAAGCCTCTTTCTTAGCTAAGAATTGAAGCAATGGGTGAAGTGAAATACTCAAGGTAGAATGTATACGTGGAAAAAAAGAAGAAAGCTGAAAATGGATTTCTAGAACACATCAATGAAAGCATTTAGAATTAGTTCATATCCCTCCTTTTCACTATGTACTCTTTCTTTGCTTAGTGTATGAACAAATATTCACCTTTCTTTCATTCACCTTAATGGACCACTTGAGCTGATAGTTACGGGTTAATCTAGTCTGTGTCCCTAAAGCATATATTTTCTACAGGTCAGTCCCAAATTGACGACCAAAGGATGCTCCCATTTCAGGAAAATTGTCTTGTTTTTCAAATGTGCTTTCTTTAAGATACAAAAATACACATTACATGGGGACATACGCACGCACTGATCTCACCTACAAACACTACTGGCCATTTTGACTAATGAAATAAATTTCCATACCATCAGTTTTCATACGAACAGCTTTGTATTTTTTCCTTCTAGTTGCCCTCTTCCTTTCCTCCACCTGCATTTCCTTTCATAAATTAGTTAAAAAGAAAATATTTGATATATAGAGACTTCTCTTTTAGGATTACTATGACCTCAACTCAGAATAGTTTTGACTTTGTGATGTCACAAGTATTATGATGAAGACAAATTGTGACAACATCAGATCATAATGTTACTGAACAATTGATGCAATAGGCAGCCATAGAAAGTATAGGAGTGGGAGACAAAAAACTTAACTTTATTATAAAGATAGAATATCTATTTCAGTTAGGTAAAGAACAGATATAAGAAAAAATTATGCCTTTGAAATAAAGTCCTTTATTATAATAAAAATAATATAGGCTTATTGAAAAATAATTTAATAACATTAACTATTATTCTTACCAAGTTAACATGTTATTGTCTATCATGCTGTATTACAAAAATTTAATTAAATTCTGCATACAATTTCAAACTATTTTTGTTAATATGTCATGAATATCCCATAATATACCATGAACTCTTAATATCACATGTCAATAAATATAGAAGCATATGGATATTTGTAATAGCTGCATATTCCATCAAATAAACTATAAACTATATCATGATTTATATAGCTAGTGCTCCAATTTTTAATATTTTAAACATTGTAATACTCATTTTATGTACATTTTGTTTAACTCGTCTAATTGTTTCCTTAAGATAATTTCTAAGAATTCTTTTTTATGGCTGAGTAATATTCCACTACATGATCTATATCTGTATCTATATCTATATCTATATCATCTATATCTATATCTATATCTTCTTTATCCGTTCATCTATTTGTCCATTCATCAGTTGATGGACCTGACATTTGCAATGACATGGATGGAGCTAGAAAGTATTATGCTAAGTGAAATAAGTCAGTCAGAGAAAGACAAATACCATGTGATTTGACACATATGTGGAATTTAAGAAACAAAATAGTTGAACATAGGAAGAAAAAAGAGAGAGACAGGCCATAAAACAGACTTTTTTTTTTTTTAAGGATTTTTTTTTTATTTATCTGACACAGAGGGATAATGAGAGAGAGCACAAGCAGGGGGAGTGGCAGGCAGGCAGGCAGAGGGAGAGGGAGAAGCAAAGCTCCCCACTAAGCAATGAGCCTGATGTGGGGCTCACTCCCAGGACCCTGGGATCATGACCTGAGCTGAAGACAGCTACTTAATTGACTGAGCCACCCAGGTGCCCCCAAACAGACTCTTAACTATAGAGAAAAGCTGACGATTACCAGTGGGGAGGTGGGTTAGAGGGATTGGTGAATAGATGGGGATTCAAGAGTGCATTTGTTGTGATGAGCCCAGGTATTGTACAGAAATGTTGAATTACTGTATTGTTCACCTGAAACTAATATTACTCTGTATATTAACTAACTGTAATTTAAATAAAGACTTAAAAAATAAATTAAAAATGACACATTTAAAAGATTAAAAAAAATAATTTCTAGAAATTGACTTGTTGTGTCCCAGGATATGCATATTTAAATTTTGCTATGTACTTTACCAAATTACCCTTGAGAAAAGCTAATTTGTTCCTATGAACAGGGTTTGAGAGTATCTTTTCTTTCCACACTTGTAGACTAGTGTATCATCAGTTCTTAAATATTTACCAAAATGATTTTAAAAATTTCTATATTTCATTATGTCATCATTTCTATGACTACAAAAAAACTTGAATATTTTTGTTTATTAACAATTTTACTTCTATATATTATTATATATTGAGCTATAGTCTATGTTTTGTACATATAGAAATACAATTTTTATATGTATCCTCTACAATTTCTCAGATTGTTATCTATGTCTTGGTTCTATTTATGATTTTTGAAAATTTATACTTTAGATATTTATGATATAAAGGCTGTCATTCTTTTTATGTTTTCTGGCTGTTGTATCGACATCCCAATTTAATTTATAATTGTGTAAACCTTTTTATAAAGAGACACTTAAATGATTACCACTTATTAGCATTAATAATATTAGTAATTTTATCTATATCTAAATATAGATTTATATATTTATTCTATATCTACATTGTGTTTCTAGTTTAGAAATACTAGTTCTTCACTCTTCAACATTATTTCATTCAATCTTTATAAAAGTCTTGTAAGCAGAGATTCTAAGTTAATAAACAGATTCAAAGAATTCAAAAGACTTTTTAAATTTTATTTTTATTTTTTTTAAGTTTTTTATTTTAATCACCTGGTGCTCATCACTAAAAGTGCACCCCTTAATCCCCATCACCTATTTCACCCCTGCCCCGGTAACCCATCAGGTTTTTTCTATAGTTAAGAGCCTGTTTCTTGGTTTTTCTCTGTCTCTCTCTTAAAAGACATTTTTAAAAGTTTAGATGATTAGTTAGATGGCAGCCCTGAGCTTAACCTTAGTTGAAAAATTTAATGTACACTCTGTAGTGTCAAAAGTCAGAAAACTGACTTATTTGGTAGCAATGATATCCCACCTACATTGTACTGTCGACCTCACAATCTTTCTGGAAAGATGGTCCCTATTCATACTGATAAATTACACATACACAAAAAATCAGTAGCACTAAATATTTTTTGAACACTGTAATATACTAACCTGGGTATTCTGGAGGAGAATGACCCATGGTTCACAATCCCAAAGGAGTTCTCATTCTCAAGGATGAATGGCATTTCACTTTGGTGCTGACCAGCCCCTGGCATGAGAATCCTGCAAGGCTACCAGCAACTGAATGTTTGCTGAGGCTGTCTGGAACAGTGACAGTAATGATTCAGTTCCCCCAAAGCATCCCTGCACAAGATAGGGGTCCAGCTGCTTCAATGCTTGACTTATTACACTCAGCATAATCTCTTCCAATCCTGTCCATATTGCTACAGAAGTTGGATATTAATCCTTTCTGATAGAGGCATAATATTCCATTGTATATATGGACCATGTCTTCTTTATCCATTCATCTGTTGAAGGGCACCTTGGGTCTTTCCACAGTTTGGCTATGGTGGCCATTGCTGCAATGAACATTGGGGTACATATGGCTCTTCTTTTCACTACATCTGTATCTTTGGGGTAAATAACCAGTAGTACAATTGCAGGGTCATATTGGCAGCTCTATTTTTAATTTTTTAAGGAATCTCCACCCTTTTTTTCCAAAGCGGGTGCACCAACTTGCATTCCCACCAACAGTGTAAGATGGTTCCCCTTTCTCCACAGTCTCTCCAACACCTGTTATTTTCTGTCCTGTTAATTTTGGCCACTCTGATTGGTGTGGTATCTCAAAGTGGTTTTGATTTGAATTTCCCTGATAGTTAATGATGACAAACATTTTTTCATGTGTCTGTTAGCCATTTGTATGTCTTGAATGGGGAAGTGTCTGTTCATGTCTCCTGCCCATTTTTTGATGTGATCATCTTTTTTTTTTTTTTTTTTTTTTTTTT